>JAVSBS010006481.1:0-20844 GCA_033124195.1 Coracias cyanogaster | reverse complement strand
TGCTTTCCCTAGTAACTTATGGGAAAAAATTCTATATGTAAAAAAGAACAAAAGGGAAGAAAATCTAACCCCCAACATGAAGAAAGCAAAAATTTACCAAAGTCACAATCATTTGACTTTATGTCAGCTGGGTCAGATCCTCTGCCTGATAATCGGGAGAAAGAAGTTTAATTGAATTAATTGTGAAGGATTAGAGCCATACATGTTAAAGTCAGAAGCAATTCACCTAGTATTTCATACAGCAAGACCACAAATTCTGTGGAGTGAGAGCATTCCTTGAGAAACAAGCAACACAGAGGAATGAGGAAATGTGGCGGGTTGACCTTGGTTGGCTGCCAGGTGCCCACCAAGCTGCTCTATCACTCTCCCTCCTCAGCATGCTGAGGGAGAAAAGATTAAACACTTTTGGGTTAACGTAAAGGCAGTTTAATGAAGAAAAGCAAAGGCCATGTGGAAGTAAAGCAAAACAAAAATATTTATTCTCTACTTCTCATCAGCAGGTGATGTCCAGACAATTCCTGGGAAGTAGGGACTTAGTACGTGTAGCAGTTGCCTCAGAAGATAAACACCTTAATAATGAATATATGCCCTTGTCCTCCTTTCTCTTATCTTCTATTGCTGAGCACATTATCATATAGTGAATGCATTTGTTGGTGTCAGGTTTATGGATGGACTCAATGATCTTAAAGGTCTTTTCCTACCTAAATGATTCTATGATATGTAATATCCCTTTGTTCAGTTTAGGCCAGCTGTCACAGCTATACCCCCTTTAAAACTTTGGTTTTAATTCAAAAAAAGAGGTTTTTTTTATTTTAGAGAAACAAGTATGCAATGGTTTCTCCAAGAGGAAAGGTTTCCTATAGACTTTCAGCAACTCCGTACTGGTGCTATTAACACTTTTGTTCAGAAAGCAATCTACACCTACAGTGAAACCAAAAAGAATGGCAACTGTTTTCAGCAGCTTCTTGCCTTCTTGTCTGCTGCTTATCATTAGACCTTTGGCTTCATGAATCCAAGCCTTTTTAGACACAGAGCCTTCAAATATTTAGCTCTATACACATCTCAGTGTTGTTGGCTCTGAAATCATCTCTCTAGTGCTCATAGAGTCTGAATTAATCTGCTGGGATACATCTGGAAAGTCTGGACAGTCCAACTATGAACTTCAATGTTCAGATGAGAAATGTGTTAGTCCTAAATTCTGAGCCAGGTCACCATTAGTTGAAGGAAGGCTTTGTGTAGAATCTTCACAGGTTTTGGTGATATTTTTGGGGAAAAAAAAATCAAGCTTCAAGAAATGTCTTTAAGTTTGTGTAGGAAATTTCTGAGCTGTTTAAATACAGCTACTCTTAAAAGATTTAGCACAGAATCCAGTATCTCTCTTGGTGGCAGGTTCTGCTGACTAAATGCTTTCACTGTCATGGGTGGATTTTTACAGTGTTAATTCTTTTGTATGCCTCACAGTAGAGAACTTGAAAATTCTGTCTGTGAATTAGCTAATGGGTGTTTCTCTGTTCATAAAAACTTGTTTAGTGTTTATTTTCTATTGATATTTTGGCCTAACTGGTTATCAGCTTTGAGGTATGATAAGAAAAGTGTTCAAGTCATCATATTCCAAGCAACCTAAAAATTTTAAGTTTTTATTGTTATAGTGTAGAAAATGAGAAATAGTATAGGTATATCTTTTAGTGCTAATCCAGAGAAGTGACATCTCTTTTGAAATCATTTGTCAAAAATGGTATATCTGGGGATGTGGAAACAGGAAAAACAATTACTATTATTAACCACAACTATTTTGCAGCTAAAAAAGCAGAAGAGGGAGATATTAAAAAAATAAAACTATATACATTAACAAAGACTTATTTAGGTTTCAATCTCTTTGAATATTTCCTCATGTACTGCTCTTGAAAGATTGTAATTGTGATAGTGGATTTAATTCTGAAAAGTACAAAGTGTCTTACTATTATTGGTTGTGATTCCTGCCTCATATTACAATCAATAATGCATTTCAGTATTTCTCTTTCATAATCAAAACATCTTTATGTTACAGATGCATTCTTGCAAGATAAATGTCTTGAAAGTTTGTATCCTTGAAATAAGTTAGTGTCAGGCACCGACAGTGTCTTGTTCTTTGAGGAGACATGTCTGTTCATTGTCTAACTCTTGATCAAATGGTCCTAACTTTATAAACTGTCATTTGCAGTAGATTTACAACTTGCAGCTAAAGACTTGTATTACATGTTTTCTAGAAAGCAAACAGAATTTCTTACAGGCAGTTAGAAAATCTCATATGCGTTCTCTGAATTTTATCTTAACAGGAGAATACCAGAAGGTAAAGCCAGACAGGGAGTGGTTTCTGCTAAATCTGTACAAGTGCATGCAGACATGTTACAGTCTAGACTTGCCTTAATGTGATAGGAATCAGCAACTGCTGGAACAATCACCTGAACATTAGTTTAACGAACTTAATCAACTCCAGAAGGAAATATAGACAAGTGTTACTTACATAACAAGTTTATAACAACATAAAATATAAAAATTAGTTCTACTTTTTTACAAATAATTGTTTTTCTCATGGGTGATGAAGCCCCTATCTTGTCTGTTTTACCTTTTGTGTTCTTACAGTAATCCAGAAAATAAAAACTGAATCAAGTCAATGTAAGTCTTCTGAATAGAGAACAACTTTCATTCTGGATCAGGTCATTACTATGTTCTGTATATTATTCTCAATGGTAAATTAAAAAACTTAAATAAAAATCACCAAAATACTTACATAGATGTGTTATGAAATATTTTTTTTCTCCTGTAATATCTAAAGCTGAAACATTTTTATAGGCACCTCTTCCCCTGTTTTATGCTCTTCTTAGAAGTGCTGCTTTTAAAAATGTTGAGGTCATGAAGCCCCAGCAGATTTTCAAAGTTATTAATATATGTGTATGTTTTAAATTACTGGGCCATGAGGCAGGGGGTGGGGGTAAAACATTAAGTTTCTAGACAGGACAGATAATTTAGAAGACAGCTTGATATAAAACATATAAATCTCTATTCCAAAGTGAAAATGAGAGCTTACAGACTCTTCCTCTCTCTGAGTAATATTAACACTTCTTAGACTTACCATTTAAAACTAATTGTAAAACTAAATTGTGTCCTTTCCCAATTTCTTGTGCTCCCCCAGCCTACTTACTGGTGGGGTGGTGTGAGAAGCAGAAAAGGCCTTGACTCTGTGTAAACACTGCTCAGCGATAACTAAAACACCCCTGTGTGTTATCAACACTGTTTTCAGCACAAATGCAAGATACAGTCCCATACTAGGTATTATGGAGAAAATTAACTCTATCCCAGCCAAAACCAGCACTTACAGCTAATTGTAGGTGACTTTAATCCAGCAGAGAAATGTTCCAAGGGTCTTACACCAAGAAGCAGGAAAGATCAACACCTGTCAAGACTCCCAGGAGTACAAACGTATCAGAAATCTTCACAGCTTTGGACTAGGTTTCTCATGAGCTGTAATCTCTCAGAGCTTCCACTAGACCAAAACAATGGACAAAATTTAAGAATTCAGAAGGTTTCAAAAGAACTGCCTTTTTTTCAGTTAATTAGTTGTTCATTTTCAGCTGAAATGCTAAAATTTACATTAGAAACTTAGTCTGTAGTTTCCTAATGTCCTCCTTTCCCTTTTGTTATTTTTTTGTATTTCATTTGTAGTGTTACACTTTGATCACTGACTAAACTTGAATTGTTTTAGTATCATTCAGAAGTGTGGATGACCAGCAATTCTGAAAATCATGGACATGTTTTCTATGGTCCACAACACAGAATCATATCATTGCAAACTGGCTAAGGCTGGTTTTGTAAGACAATAGACCTGACAGTAATACACGGGAAAGGTTTAACTCAAAGTCAAAAGGGTTCTGGGACAGGAATTAGCAGGGCTCATTCAGAGAGCTTTAAACTAGATGCAAAGGGGGATAGGTTGTAGCTGGGCCTCCACCAGTGGGGCAGCACTCTACTATTGATGAAGACCAGGAGGCCTCCCACCTCCCTAGGGTGAAATTGGTGAGCTTAACTCACTCCCTGAAATGCCTGTACACCAATGCACGCAGCATGGGGAATAAACAGGAGGAGTTAGAAATCTGTGTTCGGTCAGGAGGTTATGACCTGGTGGCAATTACGGAGACATGGTGGGACAGCTCACATGACCAGAATGTGGTTATAGATGGCTATGTCCTTTTCAGGAAAGACAGGCCAGCAAGGCGAGGTGGTGGAGTTGCTCTTTACATGAGACAGCAACTAGAATGTATTGAGTTCTGTCCAGGGGCAGATGACGAGTGAGTTGAGGGTTTGTGGGCACGAATTAAGGGCAGGCTCGCATGGGTGATACTGTTGTGGGTGTCTATTACAGGCCACCAAATCAGGATGAGGAAGTTGATGAGGCCTTCTATAGGCAGCTGACAGCAGCCTCGCAGTTATAGGCCCTTGTTGTCATGGGGGATTTTAACTACCCTGATATTTGCTGGAAGGCCTACTCGGCCAGCCATCCACAGTCCAGGCGGTTCCTCCAGTATGTTGATGACAACTTCTTGATGTAAATGGTGGATGAATCAACTAGGAGAGGAGCACTGCTGGATTTCATTCTCACTAACAAGGACAGTCTGGTTGAAGTGGTAAAGGTTGAGGGAAGCCTTGGCTGCAGTGACCATGGTATGGTGGAGTTCAGAATCTCATGGCAGGAACAGAATACCAAGCAGAATCACAACCCTGGACTTCACTAGGGCCAACTTTGGCCTTTTCAAAAAATTGATAAGGGAAATCCCATGGGACACGGTACTTGAAGGTAAAGGGGCCCAAGATAGCTGGCTAGCGTTCAAGGACCACTTATTTCAAGCTGAAGATCAGAGCATCCCAAAAGTAGGAAGTCAAGAAAGGGAGCCAGGATACTTGCATGGTTAAACAGGGAACTCCTGGACAAACTCAAGTGGAAGAAGACATTTTATAAATTATGGAATGAAGGGATGGCAGTTTGGGATGATTATAAGACTGTAGTCAGAGGATGTAGGGAGGCAACTAGGAGAGCTAAGGCCTCCTTGGAATTAAACATTGCAAGCAAGGTCAAGGACAACAGAAAGGGCTTCTTCAAATATATTGCAGATAAAACTAACACTAGGGGCAATGTAGGCCCACTGTTTAATGAGGTGAGTGCCCTGGTGACAGAGGATACAGAGAAGGTGGAATTACTGAATGCCTTCTTTGCCTCTGTCTATACTGCTGGAGGCTGTCCTGAGAAGCCCCAGACCCCTGAGGCCCCAGAGGAAGTCAGGATAAAGAGGAGTTTGACCTGATTGATGAGTACTGGTTTAGGGACCGGTTAAGCAATCTGGACATCCATAAATCCATAGGTCCTGATGGGATGCACCTATGAGTGCTGAGGGAGCTGGCACAAGTCATTGCTAGGACACTCTCCATCATCTTTGGTAAGTCATAGGGAACACGAGAGGTGCCTGGGGACTGGAGGAAAGCAAATGTCACTCCAATCTTCCAAAAGGGCGAGAAAGAGGACCTGGATAACTATAGACCAGTCAGCCTCACCTCCATCCCCGGGAAGGTGATGGAACAATCTATTCTTGGTGCTGCCTCTAGACATATCAAGGATAAGAGGGTCATTAGGGGCAGTCAGCATGACTTCACCAAGGACGCATAAAACTGGCAGGAGTGGCTGACACACTAGAAGGCTGTGCTGCCATTCAACAAGACCTAGACAGGCTGGAGAGTTGGGCAGGGAGGAATTTAATGAAATACAACAAGGGTAAGTGTAGAGCCTTGCATCTGGGGAGGAACAAGCTCATGTACCAATATAGGTTGAGGACTGACCTGTTAGTGAGCAGTGTAGGAGAAAGGGACCTGGGGGTCCTGGTGGACAGCAGGATGACCATGAGCCAGCAATGTGCCCTTGTGGCCAAGAAGGCCAATGACATCCCGGGGTGTATTAGAAGAAGTGTGGTTTGTAGGTCAAGAGAGGTTCTCCTCCCCCTCTACTCTGCCCTGGTGAGACCACATCTGGAATATTATGTCCAGTTCTGGGCCCCTCAGTTCAAGAAGGACAAGGAACTGCTTGAGAAAGTCCAGTGCAGAGCCACCAAGATGATTAAGGGAGTGGAACGTCTTCCTTATGAGGAATGGATGAGGGAGCTAGGTCTCTTTAGCTTAGAGAAGAGGAGAGTGAGGGGTGACCTCATTAATGTTTATAAAATGTAAAGGGGGAATGTCAGGAGGATGGAGCCAGGCTCTTCTCAGTGACACTCAATGATAGGACAAGAGGCAACAGGTGCAAGCTCGAACATAGGAAGTTCCATATAAATTGAGAAAAAACTTCTTCATGGTGAGGATGACAGAGCACTGGAACATGCTGCCCAGGAGAGTTGTGGAGTCTCCTTCTCTGGAGGCATTTAAAACCCACCTGGACATGTTCCTATGTGACCTGATCTAGGTGATTCTGCTCCAGCAGGGGAATTGGACTTGATGATCTTTCGAGGTCCCTTCCAATCCCTAACATTCAGTGGTTCTGTGATTTTGTGAAAAGGACCTCTGCAAATCTGATCCAATCTGCTGCTCAGAGCAGCATCAGGGTACGCTGCCCATGACCATGTCCAGCCAGATTTTAAATATTTACAAGGATGGAGACTCCACAACCTCTTTGCAAAATTTGCTCAAGGGTTTGACCACCCACATCGTAAAACTAAAACGAAAGCCAACCACATTTTCTTGTGTTGCACTGGCTGTAGGTGGCAAGGTTTTTGTCCTTAAGAGGGCTATAGGGGTGGCCTCTGTAAGAAGAGGTAGGGGCTGCCTTGTACTTGACACAGCCAGTTCCAGTTGGCTCCAACAGACCCACCACAGGGCACAGCTGAGCGCCTCAGCCAAGATGGTGGCACTGTGGGTAATGTATTCAAGAAAAAGTAAAATGTCAGCTAGGCAGTGACCACTGAGGAAAAATGAAGAAACAATCCTGTTCACATCAAGATCAGGGAAGAAGGAGGGGGAGGAGGTTCTCCAGGCACTGGAACAGATAGTCCCCTGCACCCTGTACAGAGGACCACACTGAAACACATATCCATGCTTCAGCTTGTGGAGGACCCCACAGCATAACAGCTGGATGTTTCCTGAAAGTATTTCAGCCCATGAAGAGCTCAGGCTGGACCAAGTTGTCCATGTTGGATAGGAGTTGGAAATGAAGAATTAAAGTCGAACCTGGGAGAATGGTAGTGGGAAGGTTGGGCTAGATGACCTTTAAAGCTCCCTTCCAACCCAAAACATTCTATGATTCTATAACAAGTTGTCTTTTTAATTTTGTCTTTGTTTCTCATATCCAAGTATATCTTGTCAAAAAATGAAATTCATTTTCCGAAAGCTGAGTCTATTTTACATGCAATGGTACCTGGTAAGCGAGTTCCTTGTTTTCATTGTCACCCACAAGTTTATTTACTCCTCCTGTCTATCTGAGGATAAGGAATGAGAGAGTGGTTGGGTGAGTTCCTGGTAGCTGGCTAAGGTCAACCCATGACATGCGTTCAAATGGAATTTCTTGTGTTTCAGTTTGTGCCCATTGCCTTTTACTCTTTCAATGAACACTGCTGGTAAGAGCCTACCTCCAATCAGGTATGATTATATACCTGAGCCCTTTCTTCCTCAAGCTGAACAGTCCCAGCTCACTCATATGTGAAATGCTCAAGTCCCATAATCACGACCCTTCACAGGATTGTCTCCAGTATGTCCATACCTCTCTTGTATGGAGGAGTTCAGAATTGGATCTAGCACTCCAAATGTGGCCTCATCAGTGCTGAGTAGAGAGGAAGGATCACAACTGTTGACCTGCTTGCAATGCTCTTCCTAATGCAGTCCAAGAGGTTGTTGGCCTTTTTTGCTGCAAGGGCACACTACTGGCTTAACGTGGTTTAACTCTTTCTTCAAACCACTTCCCAGCCTGTTGGCTTGCAGGCTATATTGGAGCCTGGGTTTATTCACCCCCAGGTGCAGGACCTCACATTTCTATTTGTTGAACTTGCTGACATTCCTGTCAACCCATCTCTCCAGCCTGTCAAAGTAACACCACAATCTAGTTTATCATCAGTTTCTCCCTATCTTTCATCATCTACAAACTTGCCAAGGGTACACTGTCTTCAATTATGTAGGTCAGATTGTTCCATCCTATGTCAGACTGTAAAGTCAAACTGAATCTCGTTGAGCTCTTTCCTATTTATAGGTCCAGATAGGAGCAAAGCTTACGATGTTATTCTGAAGATGGAGATACAAAGAGGACCAATCATGTTTCTCCTCTCCAGCTGACCTTATTGGAATTCACTAGTGAATATGCACTTATCCTTGTGCCTGTGATCCACAAGTTCATGAGCATGCATGACCTTGACCAGATCTGAACCCATTGACCAGATCCTTTTCTCTCTTACCTAATCTTTAGCTTCAGCCTTGGATCTTTCCAGATTCTAGTCATCTCCTACTCACTGGCTAATCCATCTTGAGTTTGCTAATTAATCGTGTTCCTCCCTCTGCCTGTCCTCCACCTCCATGCTAGAGAGTAAGGTCACAGAGACAATAGGCAAGAACAAAATTTAATAAGATATGACAGGCTGTACTAATCAGATATGGGGATTGGCCATACTAGTGCCCTGAACATCAGCTAGTTTGTACATGACCAGCCTCTTACCTCCTTTCCTCTTTGCTTTCCCTTTTGTTATTCCCCAATCCACTTTAATATCTCATTTTCCAACATTTTGTGCTTCCCCTAAATATTCCATAGCAGGTTTTTCATGTGCTAACCAGCCCTTAAAACATCCTATTATACTATTTACTCAATCCCACAAGTTCTTTCCAATATCTCATAAGAAGTTCGGTCCCACTCATGACATCCATGAAAATCTGATCTGCCCTCTTCTTACCAGTTATGAAGGAATTCCTTCAGTGGCTTATCAGTCAGTGATCTGAGACATGTGGTCCTTGTTATTGTCTCTATCACTTCCTATTCATTAGATTTTGTGAATTTAGGTGTTTAATTAACTACTTTCACTACCTCCTAATTATTTGTTATGTTTAACAACCTTTAAGTAGATATTCTCCAAAACTGGGTATGCTTTACATTTCAGGTGTACATACATTCTTTACATTTCACATACTCCTACATACACAGTCAGCTCAAGAGAAAGAAAGAATTATCTTAAGTGCTGAAGTTCTCAATATAGTACATGGTCTAATAAGAACTAAAGGGCAGCCTAAATATCAGGTACCTTTGATTGTGTAAATACCCTCTCCCTGCCATCTGGAAGAAAGGGTAAACAATGCCCTGTCTCCAAGCAACATTTGTGTCTTCCTCATTCTTTTATTGCCATGTTCAAAAATGTAAATTCATTTCCATGCTTATCCTCCTGTGACATCTCAAGATACAATAGGAAAAAGTAATATAAAATAATCAGGACTGAGAGGATGATCTCTTATCATATAAAGTCATATCTGTATTGATAATTTGTTAACAGGAATGTGTACCCATTGACATAATTGCTGTCTTGTAGCTTGTTGTATCAATAAGGGAAAAAAATGTGAAGAAAGAATATACAGGAATTAGAGAAAGTTGGAAGAAAGTAAAATTAAACAAAAATCATTATCATAAGACTTAGTTGAACTATAACTGAAAAGGCATGAGCTCTGGGTCAATTGACACTTCAAGCGATAAAACTGGTGACTGCAAAGAGTAAAAAAGATGCCTCTTGTTTCTTAAGTCTCATGATCAGGCTTTTTAAACTGATGACAACATTAAATCTATGTCAGAATAAATCTTACAGTTCAATGATAATCCATGACAGGTGACAGATCTCTTCTAAGACAGCAAAAATCTTTCCTCTACTCATTACTTTTTTACTTCTATTCATATTGTTTTCTATTAATTTCCTTTATCTTTTTTTCTCCCATTTTGCAAGCTATGAATGACATCTACTTTTCTTTTAAGCAGCACATAAATAAGCCCACAATGTGTTAAAGTTTATAAACTCTACATATTTCTGTCTTTATTATCTGTAGTATAAACATAAGTCTTAGGATAATAGTTTCTGAGTCATGGTGGAAGAAATTACTTATTTTAAAATAAAATTGTGATATAATCCAAGTTTTAAAATAATAGAAATATATACCTAACATTCCTCTTTTTGATTTATGACAGTGAAAAACAGTGATAAAAGTAAAGTACAGGTTCAAAAATATGCTTTCAACATGTTTCTCTTCCAAATGTATAAACAAAACCAAGGAAAGTGCCAAAGACTGTCAGACAAAAAAAAAAAAAAAAAGAAAAAAAGAAATAACACTGCTTAGGGAAATTCATTTTTGACTGGACTGGTATCCATTTTTTAGAGAAAAATTATTGTTTAGAAGTTTTTTTAATGATTTAAAAAGCATGCTAATATGATGTCTATTAAAGCATATAATTCTGCCATCAGTGACTTGTATAATTCCCATTACTGCTAACAGTAGTTATGCACATAAATCTCTTCTGATCTGAAAGGAGACAAGATCACTAGTTTTTGAAAATGCATTATTACTTAGCCACTAGACTATAGCAAGTCTTCCCGAGTCATAGAAGTCCACAGAGGAAATTCCTATTTGAGTATTTCATGGTGGTGAATTTTAAAATTATCACTCAAAAAACCCCCTTCTTAGCTTGTAGTTTTGATTTCTATTTCTCTTCTGAACTATTACAATCATTGCCAGTCTGGTTCAGGTACATGATTACATAGCTGTCAAGCTAGAAGTTTAAATGTCATTTTTTCTAAAGTAAAGGTAAGGTTGTACAGACTCTTGGCAGCATTATTATCTCTCTGCTTAGTGAAATTCACTGAAGTAAAAATATCCTAGGCAGAAGACTAATATCTTTTAATAATTTACACCTGGCAGAAAACCCTCATATAACACAGAAGTGTACTGTGAAGCATCTATGGCATTTCTTCAAAGTTTTTCACTTCATGTGTGATTTTTACATCTCAGTGGGGTAAAAAAGAGGAGAAATATTTTGTGCTAAGGAAATTAACATTGCTGGGTATGATCTCTGTTTTCAATTTACTAACTAATTGACAAGTCAAGTATGTTTTTTATTTGAAGTAACATCTTTCTAGATCTGTCAGAAAGCTTAAAGAAACTATTACCTGAAATCAAGATTCAGTTCCTCTTCCTTTCCAATTTCCCTCTCTGTTCGGTTTGTGTCAAGGATTTGTTAGCAAGATGGCTACAGGGCTAGCTTCTGTTAGAAGTTGCTAGAAGCTTCCCTCTAGTCCAATAGAGACAATGGCACCTGGCTCCAAGACAGAGATCCTGCACTGGCCAACAGTGAGCCCATCAGTGACAGTTGTAGTGCCTCTGTGGCAAGATATTTAAGAAGAGGGAAAAAAACCACAGTGCAATTACAGCCATAGAGAAGAGTGAAAATATATGAGAGCAACCACCCACGTGCCACCCTCCCACCCCTTGAACTGGAAGGAGAAGAGGGAGGAAAACCCCATGGATTGAGATAAAGAGAATTTAATACAACAATCCAAAAGGAGAAGTAAAAAGAACAGTAATAGCAATAATGGTAATGAGATGATGCATAAAGCAAGTGATATAAACTGCACAGTCCACATTAGCCCCCAGTGACACTGCCAACTCAGCCTGACTGCCCACTCCAGCCCTGCCCAGCATTTATGTAGCAGGCATGACATCAGTAGGGTATCATATAACTTACTGGCTTGTTCTGTTGTCTATCCTGGCTGTGGCTCCTTCCAACTGCTGGTGAAAATTAACCGTATCCTAGCTGAACCAAGACAGAAAGAAATCTGCATCTCTTTGAATCATAGAATTATACTTGATAACTTCCCTTTCCAGTCCTTCCATTTCTATAGAAAGAAATTGCATTCAGTTCTTTTCAATTGTGTAATGTTTTTTGCATTCCTTAAGTTAAATATGCATTTAAACATACTTTTTCAGCATTTATTTACAAGCTATATAACTTATTGGAAAATTCTTAGTCATGGTTTTGCATAACATGCTTTTTTCAAAGGATTTCAGACCAACCTATTCACATAGAGCTCTAAAATGTGTTATTTTTAATTCAAAACTAATGAGATGTATTATTTACAGGGGGTCTTGTATTCTATTTTGTCAGGATAAATAGAAACAACTACTGTACATTACCATTTCCATTGGTAGCTACATAACCACTGTGATACCAAGAGCATTCTGTCTGTGTTTCTAGGCTTGAAAATTGAATAGAGATAGCTTTGGCAAGGAGATTTCTGAGCACTCTGAAGACAGTATTTCCATAAGTCTTGCTGCTTCATTACTTTGGAACACAGTACATAATTCAGACTTCACAGGATTATTTTCTGCATAGATCGTTAATGCTTTAATGGTGAGGGAAAGCAACTTTCCTGTTCTAACTCCTTCCAGTTCAGTCAAATCTGATTATCAAGACAGAGTTATCTGGCAAACTTCTCCACCTTCTTTTTTTCTTTTGGAGATTTTTCAAGTGGCTATTTGATAGATCAAGAGTAATGTATGGCTTAAGGAGAAGATTGACAGAAAGTTGAACTTTATGGCATCGGGAATTCTGAAAATACATGCAAGAGCTCCCTGAAAAATAAATGTTTCCATGCACTGTTTTGTTCAATAGAACATGAGTTAGTAAAGCCCATTTCTCTGTGTTCAGATGTTTTGAATAGAAACAATACCTATACATGTATGTAAAGACAGTAGTGTCCCAAGCAAGATTTACTGTGATAAATATTTCTTCAAAGTAAGAAATCTAAACCATTCTTGATATATTCTTTTGTGTATCTTGTTTGTAATCAAGATTCATCAGCATCTTTGACACTCTAACAGGGAAGGGTAATGGGATGTGACATACTTTGAACTGCATTCAAAACATTAATGTGTCAGAAATAAAAGGTTAACTGTTGAAATACATGATAATGTCAAAATACTTCTACAGTTCTATACATTTACACAGTGTTTATACAGATCAGAAATGACACTTTCTCCAAAAACCAAAAACCACATTTCTCCATTGTGTTTAGATTGTTTAAATTTGGACCACTCAGAAATACAGTAATATGCTTGATTTAGCTTTTATTGCTGGTATGAATGCTATAAAACCAGTTATTTATGAACTTCACCTGACTTTTTCACTCATTTTACCTACCTGGAGATTCGATGCTGCAAAGCAGACTTATGCATGGATTCATCCTAATAACTTTAAGCATACATTTAATATCACTCTTCACTGTTTATACTGTTTGTGAAAACAAATATGAATCAAGGTAGATGCAGATTACCAAAAAGACACAGCCATCTGAGGAAGCCTACTCTCTTAAATTAGGTGTCATGAATAGGTGTTCAGAATTGTACTGGATGAGTCTGAGCCATATCTTGCAGTAACAGCTGGACTTGATAAATTTCACTGACATCAGAGATGCTGCATAGGAGTATAGAGTATGTATTTCTGCAGAAAGAACCAAGGCCTGAATATGTCCTGAGGCATTCCTATCTCTGTGTAGATGAATACCTTTAATACTGCAAAGAAATGGAAAACTGTGGATGGAAAGATGAAGCCAAGGGCACATCAGAAAGTAATAAGTGCTAAGGGTGGCAGACCACAATCACATGAAAACAGAAATTGCTTTCAAAGATAGATGTCAGAATATTAATGGTAAATAACAAACTACATCGGCAAGTTATTTGAAATGATGGAGAATTATTACAACAGTAAATTAAGCCAATGAAAGAGCACTTGTAAAATCAGGAAGTCACAGACAGTCTATCTCATATTAACTTACGCCCTTATAAAAGTGGAAAACAAAATGTTAGTGGGACTATTTAGGGAAAAAGAATTATATTATTATTCAGTGAGCTACAGCTCCTGACTCATCAGTGTCCATCATTACACAAATTCCAGAACTATCATAAATAGTGGCACTGACAAGAGCTTTTAAAGAGTTAAGCACTAAAAAGTATTTTATAGATTAGCAGTAGTTCTCATCAACGAAAACATAAGTTTTCAGTCTCAGTCTTCTAATCTATTTATAAAGAATTTGTAATATTACATTGGTGAACTAATATTTTCTTTCTGTAAAGAAAATTTTAATGAGATAAGCAAATGATGTGTGTTGCATGGTACGACAAGCATTAAAAAAAATCAGTAATAAATGATCACATCTACTATATATTTTGAAAAATGAACTTAAACAAGTCTTTAATAAAGTCATTATTCCTCTTATCATAAATCACTAAGTCTTATTTTTGCTCAGTAGATATAAAGCAGTCAAGGACAACTGTTTTAAATTTGCCCTTGCTTGGAATTTACTTCACAAGAAGTTTCTCATAATTTTTCCTTGACAAATACAGAACAGTACTGCTCTATATGTTATTATGATACATAAAATATTTAGTAAGATGAGTATAATTTCCACTCCAAAAACTGCTTGCAAAATACTGGCAATCATATCATCATATATTAATATAGATGTGTTTGAACTACCAGTATTGGGAGGAACAACCAAACATATTATATTCTTAGAAATATTTTATAAAAATCTACCTAAATCACTGCACTGAAAGAGTTTCATATGTTAGGGGTGCCATTGATGCCTTATCTAGTGATTTTTATTGAAATATTCATGTCAACTGGTGTTGTGTGAGCAATTAAGTCTTCTTCAACCTGTCCTGGATCATAAGAGATTAAGAATCTTAGTCCCTACCGAATCACAGAATCGTAGGTTTGGAAAGGATCTCTGGAGATGATCTAGTACAATCCTCCTGATAAAACAGTTTCATCTAGAGCAGGCTACCCAGGACTGCATCTGAAGAAAGGAATGTAACCTATTACTCCCTTCCCTAAGCCTCTCCTCATCTTCCAGCCTCCTCAGCACTGTGTGGGGAAGAGATGTGGGTCAGAGGGGGCTGCAGCTGCCCTCCCCCGCCACTGCAGGGACCTCTCCAGGCTCCAGCGTCTCCCCCTGCTCCTTCTAGTCTCCATCCTCCTGAAGGGAGGAATGTAGCCTTGAAGCTTAGAAGCTAGCTTAGCGAAGCATTACTCAGTTATCTTAGGGCAGACAGAATTAAAGCATTGCTCATCTATTTTTAGAGTGGACACAACTATAGGGCCTTTTGTGTAAGCTAACCGCAAAAGACCGAGGGAGACGGAACATCTGCCTTATCAAGAACATAGTGTGGGAAGAACTAGTTCAAGAGTTCAAGCCAACTGTGTGACCTGGAAGAGGACCAAGACTCTAAGGAGACTGCGCAGGACTTAGTGAAAGACCACCTTATCTCTGAGGAAGAGTGTTTACTTCAACACAAAATGGCAGGTCGACCACCAGAAGACCACCACCTCAGTGCACTGTGCAGGTACAAGAGGGAGGAGACCTGATTTCCATATGAAGCAGGGTAGGTTACACATATGTATAGGCATAATAGAAACTAATGAATATGTAATACTTTATTGATTATAAGCAACATGCAGAGCCATGCCAGTGTGCACATTTTTGGAGGCACTAGCCCCCGTGCACCCGCTGGCAAATAAACATACCTCCTCATAAACTCTCTGTGAGTTTTTGAGCTCATTTCCATGAATCACATCCAGGTGAGTTTAGAAATTTTCCAGAGAAGACGACTCCACAGCCTCTCTGGGTAGCCTGTTCAGTGCTCTGTCACCCACACATTAAAGAAGTTTCTTCTTATGGTTAGGTGGAACGTCCTGCATTCCCATTTGCGTCCATTGTCCCTATCACTGCACACCATTGAAAAGAGACTAGCCCCATTCTCTTGACCGCCATTGTTTAGATATTGATAAATATTGAGAACAGCCCTTCTTAGTCTTCTCTTCTCCAGGCTAAACAGATCCAGGTCTCTCAGCTTTTCTTTGTAAGAGAAATGTTCCATTCCCCTAATCATCTTTGTAGCCCTCCTCTGGAGTCACTCAAGTAGTTCCTCGTCTCTTGAGCTGAGGAGCCCAGAACTGGACACAGTACTACAGATATGGCCGCACTAGGGCAGAGTAAAGAGGGAGGAGAACCTCCTTCAACTTACTGGTCATGCTTTCCAATATACCATTAGCCTTCTTGTCCACAAGGACACATTGATGCCTCATGGCTAGCTTGTTATCCAGAAGGACTCCTAGATCTTTCTCTGTGGGGCTGCTTTCCAGCAGTTCAATCCCTTATTGTTACTAGTGCCTGGGGTTATTCCTCCCCCAGTGCAGGACTCTACATTTGCCCTTGTTGAACTTCATTAGGTTCCTGTCTGCCCAACTCTGTAGGTTGTCCAGGTCACTTCCTTACACACATACACACACACACACACACAAAAAAAAAAAGGACATATGTCTCCTATTTTTTTGTAGTTTTACTCTGAAGACTAATTTAGAGCTCTGAAGCCTAGAGGAAAAATTTAACGCTTACTTTCTATACACATTTTGCCATCTATATACAGGACACTAGCGTATACATACACACACATTATCACAGGTCTGCAGCAAGTACAATTTTTTTTTCTCTCTTTATCATAATACATGTGATTTTTGCAAGTTTATAAGATTGTAAAATGCTCCTATTTTTAAAGCCCATGGATAAATAGTTTAGTTTTAAGCTTCTTAACGAATCACATTGTAATAAGTTAAATTCCCAATGCAAAAGTGGCTGCCCTTTAATTATGAGAACTTAGAATAGACTTCGTAGCTTTTTTGAGCATATTTTTTAATGGTTTAATACTATTTTTCTGCAAGACTTCTGTTACATTTATAAAAGTCTATAACATTGAAACACGTAACTATTACTGTAGCCATTATGTGTCATTACCACAGTTTTCAGAATACATGCATGAGGGTCGTACTGCACAGTTTTCTGAATAATTCTCATAATTCCATTTCTGACAAGTGAGAATCTAAAAATAATCCATATACTTTTCCAAGGAGGTGAACAAATCTATATTAATAACAAAGAAATGAATCTAAAATTTCTCAAATGAGGTAAAAGAGCTTTTTTGGTGAAGTTACAATTTTTTCTTTCTTTTTCCTTTTTCTTTGTCATTCCTTCTCCCCTCACCCCCTCCCACCCAATATTAAGAAGTCCTACAGTGCTTCTTTCTTCTTTAAGATGCTACAAACATTTTACATAACGTGTGTGTGTAGATCAGCAAGAATTAATAGTTCTCTCATCCCCCGGTTTCATCTTCTATTGAAGCTTCTGCTGTTACAGGGTCTCTATTTAAAACTGAGGTAGTTGAAATGCATTTAGCATTCTTCTGTAATTTTTTTCCTGACTGCAGTCAGATGTTTTATTGCATCTTCCTCATGTAACTATAGCACACTAATCTTTTTCTCTGACTTCAGTATTCAGAAGAATAACTACCTTCAACTTTTACATTTTAGTAGTTCTCCTTCCTTCTTAAGGGAATAAAATTCCTCTTTGAACAACTCCTCTTTGCTTCTGCCTCTTCCAAAACACTGCCTGTTTGCCAGAGGACTTGCTATCTTTTCTTACTCGTTGCTTTTCTTCCATTTCAGAAATTATGCGTTATTTTGTTTTCTGGTGATTATAATGAGAAGTTTGAATAACAATATGAAATCGTCATTCCTTTTTAATTAAACATGTTAGGCTAATCTTTAGTTTGAAAAGACCCTGTAAAATACCTGTATTTGTATCGTTAATGCTTACTAGTGATAATAAGTAATTTCTTCTCACAATAACTAGCAGATTTTAGAAACATCAAGAATGACCATATTTTTGCCCAATTGTGTTGAGGTACTTACTGACTTAATGTTGACATCATTATTATAACCTGCCTTCTCTGTTAATTTACCATTTTTATCATGAAGTAGGTGTTTAAACTTGAGAAAACAGGTTCAATTTTCATCTTATTGGTATTGTCCTTTTACCAAAGGTCTGTGTGATTTCTGCTCAAAACTGGCTTTGTTTCAAGAATCCCACGAAAATACATTTTATCCATATTCTTCGAACACCTCTACTGGAAGACCTTAAACTAGTCAGGGTTGCATCCTTTTTTTTTTTTTTTCCACACTTTCTTGGTAGAATTGTCACTAAGGTACTGGAAATCACCACCACGCCCTATTTCAACATAGGAAGCAAATATTGAAAACACATAAAAACATTACATTCTGTAAAAAAATAAAAATCCTCATACTTTAAAAAATTGACATTTATTTAGCAACTACTGTTCACATGTTTCAATTAGAAGTGAAAGATTTCATAGTAGTTTGTATAAGATAAAATATATTAAACAAAATCCAGCTCTTTATAGAGATTAGTGTACAGGCATGAATGGTTAGAGTTAATAAATGTAAAAGATAGAGTATCATGTGATGTCAAGTCATAAGCAAGTTGCAAAACAGATAAATTATTAGTAGTTACTAGATGGAAGAGAGGGAAAACGTGTTCTCTCTGAAAAAGTGAAGCATACATCTTTACTCTTGATTTTATGCATGTAATAAAAAAGAGGATGAAAACAAATTTACACAAATAATATACAATTTTCTCCTTTGTGTGTGAAAGAATATTATTCAGAAACAAAATTATACATATAGTTTATATACATATTTTTATATATTATTTATATAGACATTATATCTCTCTACATATAATTTACATATATTAACTAATGTTTATCCCAGATGGCCATATGCATTTCTCAGAACATTTATCACTTTGGGATCTGATTATGCTCCCTGCATAATCTCCTCAGATTTTTTTTGTATCAGTAAAAGCTGGAAATCTACAGTGTTTATACAAAGGCATTTTTCCCCCCCACAAGTACTAAACTGTTATTATGACAGCACTTTCTGATGGGAAACTTCTCCCCACCCCCAACCAAATACCTAAAGAATACTATTTTGTTGTTTGGTTGTTGGTTTGGGGGTTTGGTTTTTTTGGTTTTGTTTTTTTTTCTTTTTTTGGGTTTTTGTTTAATTTTCATTTCTCTTTCTTCAAATCAAAACTGGGGAAAAAAAATGTTCCCATATAACTTTTTTGCACTACCCCTCCACTCCTT
Source organism: Coracias cyanogaster (assembly GCA_033124195.1). NCBI lineage: Eukaryota > Metazoa > Chordata > Aves > Coraciiformes > Coraciidae > Coracias > Coracias cyanogaster. The sequence continues at coordinate 1,761 of JAVSBS010006481.1, read as the reverse complement.
TATTTTATGACCTTTTTCTTTCATCTATAGATCAAAATTAAATTGGGTCAAAGGTATACATTCTCCAAATAAATGCTTACATTTCAATTCTGGCTGTCATCCCCCTGCCCCTAGTAGCAGAGAAACAGACTTATTGAAAGAAAACACAAGTGTAAAGGGATTTCATTCCAGAGTCTAGTGAGCTATGGATTTCCCTGCAAGTATAAATAATAAGTCTTTGGTTACATTGACCATATTGTTACAGTGATAGTATTTTTTATTTGACAGCTCTAATGTAGAATACAGAAAATTATTACCTAACATCTCTCTTCATCTTCTTTCTAGAGAATGGACCCAATAACTGGCTACAATGAGACACTACTTTACTAATTCTTTCATCAGCCTCTGAATCTTTCCACCTTAGTTATACAGTAGAAGGCCTTTAGACCTTTGACACAAAACAATGTTTGCAGCTCTTCACCTATAGCCAAAAGCCCATGCCTTCCCTTGCAAATCCCCTGCACTGAGCAGTTGCTCTTCATCTCATGGAAGAGCAACAAACTTCTATTTCAACATCAGGTAGTTTATCTTCTTCATACACTACTTCAGAACAAACTTCAAGGGTGGAGCTGGGACTTGATCTGAGTTCAGAAGCTAGACCAGAGTTGTAGGACATCTTCAAGCCATTCACAGCATCGGACAGGAAGCTTCCCCACTCAAAAGAAATGAAAAACTTTCCAATAAATAAATAGGTGGGCAAACCAAGAAAACTAATATCCACTGAATTTTATGAAGACTCATACAGGTCATCTCAGAACTCCATCGTTAGACACCTATCATCATGCTATTACATAGGAGAAGAGTGGTAAATCATAAGTAAAACCTGTAGGTCTGCTTTCCTCTTGTCATCTCTAAACAAATGTACCAGATTCCAGCTCTCAAGGGTAAAATAAAACAAACCAAACAAAAAAATATGGAAGACATCCTACATATTTCTGAACCTTCTAATGGCTAATGATTTGCAGTTCTGTTGCCTTGAAAAATTTTTGTTGTTGTTTTACTTAAGGGACAGCTAGAGCATTTATTACTGTATATTTTATCAATTTATATGGATCACGTGTGACATTGCAAAAGTAAGATTTTTGTCAGTAGAAACAGAGTGTATTCAAGAATCCATTCTTAGTGTTGAGACCTAATTACACCCAAATACAAGTTTGTTGTTTGTAGTGTTTAGTTTTCAAAGTAAACAAAGCCTTTTTCCCCCCCTATTAAGCGTAATTCTATTCTAAGACATAACTGAGACATGACTTCTTTGTATTTGAAACCACAGAAGCATGCTTTTTTATTTCATCAAAAGACATAAGAACAGTATGACAAGTGTGTAAAATCTTCATCAGTTTGGGCTAACCAGGATGTCATGGTTTAACCCCAAACTAGGACACAGGAACAAGAGAGCAAAACCCAGAATGTTCCACCCTTTAGATATAACATTTAAAACTATGATATAGAAAATTGTACAGCAGCGCCTATGAATCAGATAGCTAACCCCATTCTTCAAATTCACAGAATCATTATGTTTGGAAAGGACCTCCAGGGTCACCAAGTCCAACCTTTCTCCTAGCATCTCTCTAACCACTACACCATATCCTCGAGTGCTGCATCAATCCGTTCTTTAAACACCTCCAGGGATGGTGACTCCACCACGTCCCTGGGCAGCCTGTTCCAGTGCCTAACTACCCTCTCAGTGAAGAATTTCTTCCTAATATCTAATCTAAACCTCCC
>JAVSBS010006479.1:0-13749 GCA_033124195.1 Coracias cyanogaster | reverse complement strand
GAGCTCTTTAGTCTGGAGAAGAGGAGACTGAGAGGAGACTTGAGTGCTCTCTACAATTACCGAAAAGGAGGTTGTAGCGAGGCTGGTGTTGGTCTTTTCTCCCAAATTACTAATGATAGAATGAGAGGAAATGGCCTGAAGTTGTGTCAGGGGAGGTTTAGGTTAGATATTAGAAGAAATGCTTTATTGAGAGAGCAGTTGGGCACTGGAACAGGTGGTGGAGTCACCATCCCTGGAGGTGTTTAAAAAACGAGTAGAGGTAGCGCTTGAGGCTATGGTGTAGTGGCTAGAAAGATGTTAGGATGAAGATTGGACTTGATGATCCTGGTGGTCCTTTCCAACCACAATGATTCTATGATTCTGTTTTTGACAAGAGTGCTAATCTGTGTGTGTGCATACGTTATATATATAACAGTGTTTGGTAACAGGCACACAAACCTACAGGCAGAAGCTGGAGAGGGGCAGCCTTCTCCAGTTCATTGCTACCTGGAGCCTGCATTGCATGGTCATGCGCAGACCTGTGCATTTGTCTCTCATGCCCCTCATCTCTTTCCAGTCATGCATGCTTTTGCACATCTTCATTAAATTGTTGCCATTCTCTGCAAAAAGACCTGTGATGCTCATGGTGCTCCCCAGCATCCCCCAACCAGGGTTATGTCTGAGAAGAGGCGGGACAGAAGAGTTTGAGGAATTACCTTTGCCCTCAGAGCTATTTCACTGAAGTCTTGACAGGACATGCTGCCAATAGATCTGGCAATCTTTACCCCTAGGGCCAGTTTTCAGCACATTGACAGTAGGCAAAGAACATTGTTCCAGCTGGAGATGACACAGAGGATCTCTCAGATGATACAACGCCTTTTTGCTTTGCCTCTTTCCTTCTGCAGAAGGAAAGGGAAAACACAGCTGCCAACTCCTGATGCACAGCCAGGCACCAAGTCAAGTCCTCCTCCATCTCTAGCATGATGTGGTTGGCAGTCAGGTTCTACCATGAACAAGCCCAGACCATTGCAGTTCCCCTGTCCTGATGAAAGCAGGGAATATATCAATGTATTCAGCCACACCTGGGTCACTGAGCTCCTCAGCAATGAGATGCCTTCTTTCTAGAGATGGAAATAGGAGAAAAGGAGAAGAAGGGAGGAGGAGGAGGATAGGCTTCTCTAAAAACCCTATCCTTTCTTCTCTGCTTGGAAATAAGAGGTATCTAGAGCTTCTACTGACTCAGAGGTGGTGCAGGCAGAGATGCCTGCCCACAGCCTCCGGTTCTCTGTGGTTGGCAGAGGTGCTTTTCTGCTGGGGGATGGAAGGGCTGGTCACCAGCAAATCAGTTGGTGTGTTTGGAGAAAGACATGGATATTTAGGAAGTAGAAGAGGCATTGCAGTGGATAAACAAGCCTTTCACTGATATTTAAATATTTTCAGAGTTCAGTAGTTGTCTAGTGCAGAAAAGCTGTGGAGAACTAGTGCTAGATTTGGCATCAGTGGGGATTTGGATGGGAAACGCTGACAGAAAGTTACAGTGCTTTTTAAAATAAATTCGACATCAGACTTGACAAAGTTTACCATCACTGCTGCAGAAAAAAGATCAGTGGAAGTATGAGAAAATATTGGAAATTAATATTTTATGTGCAGGAAGATTAACAGGGAAGCCTAAGAAGCAAGTTACAGTGTTGCCCTCATCTTAACTTGTTATTCCACATCTTAGATTTTCATGTAAGAAATAAGATATTTTATATTTTGGCCTAACTTGGAGATGATCTCAGAACATTTTTAATGGAGTACTCTTTTACTTGTAATTTAGTCTTGCCTGTACCTCACACCTAGGTGAGAGTGAACATTTCATTTGATTCAATAGTCATGAAAGATCACTCATGACGTAGAAGCAACTACGCTGATATTTCTTCTCTGCCCTTTAAAACCTGCTCACTTAGGACCTATTAAAAGCAGAAAAAAATGGAATTGGCAAAAAAAGTTTTAAATGTCTTTCCTGCTTTTTATTAACCTTTCAATAGATGATCAGTTTGATTTTTTTCCAGAAATACCTGTTTCAGGGTTGAACCCCTTTCTTGTTTGTGTAGCTGTATGGGATGAACTAGGTTTCAATTTGAAGAACATTTTTACTATCTGAAAATAATTATATTAATATCTGTCTCTCCTTTTTAGTTAACAGGAGATTCCAGAAGTTGGCATTTGAGCACTGGTGTATATTTTCTCATTTTGTTTCTCATTGATAAGAAAATTAATACATGGAAAAACCCCTACATAATAAGACTAATCATTAAGATGCATTTTGATGCAGTAAGAACCCTGTAATTATAGTAGCCTGGTGTGCTGTTTACTGTCAATTACATCAGCGAGGTGTCATGTATTCAATTAGATGTTTCATGGTACGGGAAAACAGACTTTTTTGTTGTTATTTTTCACAATTGAGCAAGTGGGTGCTATAGCTGATCTTCATGTTCTTTATATCTCCAAATCAAATTTGAAAATTGGGTATGATATCAAATAAGATAAAGCAGATTATTTACTTAATATAGCATGTTGCCAAGTTTGCTGATTAGTTGTGTTTCTAAATCACCGTACAAGAAGGCTATTACCAGGGAGCTGTTTTTAACTCTAACTGGAAAACTGTTTTCAAGAAGGACAATTGCCAGCTAGGGCAAATGCATTGAAGTCCTTCAGTCATTGAAATCCCTATCCTTCAAACAGGCAGGCAACTCTCATAGTTCCACCAAATTCCGTGGAATAAGCTACATGTGTTACCATAAATAAACTGAAAAATTCCAATAAAATCAACTGAAAAGAAAGTATAGTGAAGTATCTAATCTCAGCAGTAGAATTTTTTTTCTTATTAAAAAATTTCTTTAAAAATTCAGACTTGCATTTGTTTGCTACCTACCAGAGCTGTAGAATGTCAAGAGGATTTATCTTTTGTACGTGGAAAATCAGTGACTGATGGATAACATAAATGACTGTTCGAGAACTAAATTTTGAAGTACATGCTATTATACAATGTGTGCCAGTTAACTGAGTGCTTCTGTATCTTATTATTAACTAAAAGTCTCTCTTTTTTTATTTTAACAAAAACAAAACCCTCTGTTATTTTGATTACAGTTGATAATCAAACCACTAGCATAACATGTTTTCATTAAAATAGTGTAGCACTCTTTAAATGCTTTGTGAAGTCTTGTCTCTTTTACTGAAATTCCATTTATGTGAGGAAAAACCGGGATGAAAGGCTCTGGCAACGTCAAAATAGCTCATTTTGACATCTTTAAAAGAAAGTCTTGTACTTTCCTTTTTGCAATGGCTTTTTACTTTGATTTTTGTGGTTTATATAGACATATGTGAGGTGTAAAAAATCTAAATTGGAAAGAATTGATCCATCTGATATTTTTCATTTTGCCAAACACTTTAATACTGAAGTTTTCTTGAACTGGGAGAAAAATGTCACTAGAAAACTCAAAGTTCTGGATGCATTTTCATTCTCTGTATAGTTATAGCTTTGCTTTAAGTATGAAATAGATGTGTTACCAGAGTTACAAGTAAAATGGGTCTATAATAACTCTCTACACTGATGTTGACCCTGGAAGCATGAACAACCTTGAAAACTTTAAGAGAAGCAGCTATCCAAACACTTTTGGGGTCTTAATTGGAAATTGAGAGACAAGCACGTCTCTCTGGTGATTCCATTTTGCAAATTTTTGAAGAGTACACCTGAGACAGAGGAACGACATCCTCTGAGTGTTTTCTCCAAACAACCAGCATCCACCCTTGTATGATGGAGATGTTCTCTTGGAGAAAAGGAAAATTAACACTTTGAAACCTGAGAAAGGTTCAAACCATGCAGTGGTCCTTGGCTTGTGCAAAATGAGGCTTAGCTATCTCAGAGTGATTCTCCATTGTTCTCCCCCAAGTTGCCCTTGAGATAGCAAAGAAATTGAAGCAGAGATAGGTGTAATTTAAGGATACCATTCCAAAAATTGAGCCAATATAAACAAAAGTCTTAAGCTTTGGGACAGCAAGATTACATTTTTTACAGGTGGCATAGTGGATTTTCCAGGCACCAGACTTCCCAAAGAGACCCAGGTCCCCTGGCTCCTTGGCTACATTAACGGCAGGTTGTGGTCCAAGCTGCCACCAAGCCTGGTCCTGTTTTGCAGCTGGCTTCAGCTGATTTCATAGCCCTTGCACTGCCCAGACAAGGTCTGATGCCGATGAGGAGGAAGGGAGATGAAAAGCTGCCTGCTCAGCTGCTCGCGCAACCTGCTACCTTGTCTCCCACACAATGGCAAAGAGGAGTAAGACAGTGACGGTGGCAGAGCAGATCCAAGCAGTTTTATGTTTTTTACCATCATAATTGCTTCCAGGGTGGTTGGGGAATGCACTTGGTGTCCCCATTCTGAACCTTTTCAGGGATGCTACTGTGGAAGCGCTTCTGAGTCAGCACAGTCCAGCACTGGCCACGGTCCATGGTATGAGACAAATAGGGAGCAGATATTCTGCTTGATTTTGTGATTTCACCCTCCTAGACCTATGCCTACAGCCAGCAATGGATAGTCCTATGATGTAGCATCCAAAAATGAGAAGACGACTTGAATTTTTCCCAATCGTTAAAAAGTTGTCAGCCCATGCCTCTTGCTGTGGCAGCTGCTTACATTCACAGTGAATGGGCAAGGGGAGGGGACCACATGCCAAGGCAGGATGACCAGCAGGGCTTTTGGAGATGACTGACAGACAATATTACCACTGACATATTTCTCCCAGGACAGAGAATGGCTTGGGTAACTCTGCCTAGCCAAACGAAGCTCCTGGTCAGGGGAAACAGAAGTTCCTGGTGTGTTGAGCTTGTCAGCACCCACTGCAGGGTTTCCAAAAGTAAGCCATGGTTGTGCAAGCCTCTGTGCCCTTCTGTCATCAGAGCATAAGCAGATACTTGGGACTGGTTGAAAATCCCTAAAGATTGGGAGGTGGGATAAGTCCAGGCTTGCATAGTGCTGGTTTGTAATGCAAGTCTTCCCGGTTCCGTCCCAGAATAGTTTACCCTCAGGGTGAGTATCAGCTTACCAGAGGGAAAACCAGAATGATTTAAAATGTATTATGTAAAACCAAATATATAAACAAATTGAGATAATCTCTCTGTTTTCCTCGGTTTCTCTTCATTATGAAGTATACGGCAAACTTTTTCTTTTTGTTATTTTTCCCAATAACTTAGCTAAGTAAACACAATTCTGACAGTATTTGTAATATAATAATACATGCACATAAGCTCTTACATCAACAATTTAAGCAACCTTCATAAAACACAATAAAAAACTACAGAGTAAGTGAAAAGTCTTTTTTGGTGGGTTTTTTCTTTTTTGTGAGTGGAATTCACACCATTTGGGTGGTGCAGTTAAATTCCATTTTAGAAGAAGTTTATAGTACTGTAGCAAAGACTATCAGGAGAACCAATTAAAAACTTTTATATGACTTGCTGTTTATAGTAGTCCTGCTATATAATAATAATAATGCTCAGATATTGGAGAGATGACGCCTTAAACGTAGTTGTATTTTCATTTTCGGTAATCTTCCTCTAAAGTAAAGCCTTACTAGAGCAAATGTGGGGAGAGGCTACAAACTGTGTCTATATACAATTCATTTTGTGTTTGGCTTTGATTTTTAATACTGTGCTGTTGTACCAGCGCAACACAATCAATCTGCAGTACAGGTGATTATACAGACCACATTTAGAGCTAGATCTCCAGAGATTAAAAGCTGGAGAAATATCCCATTTGATTGACAGGTTTGTGCTCAGAAAACTCTAAATTCACCTGTCTCTCATAGATTTAACTAACTACTGACTTAGTAAAGAATACCATGTCACTGGAAAAATAAACATGAAACAAGATATTTTAAGGTATAGATACTACATACTTTATGTTACACTATACATGAACTGTGGTTTGAGGTTTGGAACAAAATCGATGTCTCAAAAAATCTCCATAATAATAATAACCTTGCATCCCAGTATCCTGCTAACGAACTATGGCGAGAAATGAGTCCCCAGGTCCATATTCTCAGCTGGCTGAATGGTCAGAGGTGCTGCATGGCCAATAGTTCCAACTGACTTGTGAAAGTTCCGTTGCTGTTCATAGGAATTTGGATTTAATATATAAATGAAGGCAGCCAAAACAGAAGGAAGTTTCTGAGCACCTGTGGCACAGTAAAATAACAGAGCCAGCTGCTCACCAAAACCCAAGAGCCTGATGCTGAGCCAGAGGCACATTCTCCTGCATCCCCTGATGCATGTAATCTACATGGGGATTTTATCCCCCAAAACAGTGCCACTGGTGAATCCCCCTGCCTCTCATGAGTCCAGTCATGCAGCTTAAGCCATCTTGCTGGGTGGGTGACAAGAAAATGGACAAAGAGAGAGCAAAGCCGTGGAGGAACCTTGGTTTGTTCACATTTCAACAAGGTGCTTGAAGGCTTTCAAATATTATATTAAACTTGTCAATAAGTAGATAAATTACTTTGGTGGAGAAGGGAAGGCAATGTCAACATTCACTGGGGGACGGAGGAATATCTCACTCAAGTGAACACACACTCAGAAGATTGCACTTCAGACTGTAGTATTTCGCAATAAAACATCAGCATAACTTGGTTTCATTATGGATTTAACCCACTCCTTGTCATCTTGCGATTTCCACTTGTATGCTTTAATTAAGAGTTGTTTTGTCGTTTGGTTTTTTTTTCCGAGTGGTGCTCGAATGCTTCATGATTAAAATTTTTAAGGCATTTTAAAATTATCTGCAGGGTAACAGAGTCAGATTTTGATTAGTTGTGTATAATAACAGATGTTTGTTAGTGCTGTAGAGCAATATAACAACATGCCACAAAATATGCCATTAGAAATGCATACTTGTAAGAATAAGATGATTTAATTGATTTACCCCATGGTAATAAATTTTTTATTCTTAGTCATGCATTAAAATAGATGCGTTTTACACAATGACAAATGTACAAAACATCTCACTGACTAAGCAACATCCACTTGTGTCAGAGTTATCCTGACTGTGAGCACCATCCTCTCCATCTGTGGCAGATGACTGAAGAGATAAGCAAACTGTGTTGTTTTTGAATATGAAGGAAGAGTGGATGTATTCAGCCATGGGCTTTTAAACCATCTTAAGGACGATAGCAGCAACCTTCCAAAAATTGAAGGGAGTATCACTATAACACCATCTGAAGTAACAAATTATTACTCCAATTTTACATTTGGGAAACTGCAGCATGGACATGCCATGTAATTTCTCCAAATCTGCCTGGGGAGACTGCTGGCTGTGCTGGTATGAGAACACCGAGCTCCTGGCAAACTAATGGATTTGCTGTAGTATCTTCCATACCCAAGGTAAATCAGCATTAGTTAAATTAGAAAACAATCTTCCCTCTGATGGTTTCTCGTGAGACCTTCTCTTTTTCTAAACCAAGAATGAATTCTTCCTCTTACATTTTTTCCATAAAACACTTCAATCTCAAAGTTGAGATCCTAACACAACTCTGGCCAAGACCTGAGTTGCATTTATGTCCTGTCCGGCAGCTAGCTAAGGAAAGGGAAGGTGTGCATTTTGGGGGTCTTTCCTGCAATGCATTATGCTGCCTGCATAACTCTCAATTGAGCAATTAGTTAGAGAACTTAAAGTTTTCAAAAAAGCTGAAACAAAAATCCCAAGGACTCTGTTCCTTTGCATGCTGAATAACTAGCTCAGACAAATGTTTTTCTCATAAAAAACTACAGAAGGTTTACAGCTCTGTAGAATCTTTTTTTTTTTAATATTAATGTAAACTTTTCCCTTGCTTATTAAAATTTTCTAAAGCCTGCATCCTAAATTGTTCTTTAAAATACTGCAGAGAAAAGCTTTTTGCAGGCAGGTATCTTTATTGATCCTGCCATAAACTTGATGTTTTATGTCAAAAAAGAATATTAGATGTGTTATTAAGTATTTTATTTTGTCAGAGCTCTGTAACAAGTCACTGAAATAATTGCACCAGAAGTCACAAAAGCCATGATCCACAGGGACACAGTTTTCCAGACCTATGGAATTACTCAAACTTTGTAGTGTTGCTCCCAAAGCAGATGCCTTTTTCTGGTGGCTGAGGTTAGTAACATAGGTACACACAGTTTCACACAAAACTGAAAGTCAAAATCTAGGAGGAGCATATTTCCTGTATGTGCAAGTGCATAAGGTAAGAGTGCATTTAAAATAACAATAAATAGATGAGGATTGTCTTTATACTATTCTGACAGGAGTGAAAGGACTGCATCTAAATATTAACTTCATAATTTAAAACAGTTTGTTTACCTGCAGTTACATATGTTTCAAGAATTCTGTAAGCTATGGATTTCATTTTAAGTAACTGCAAACATCTGATCCAGTGCAACAGTTTGACAGCTGATAAGTGTAGCGTGGAAAATGTATAGGATTTTGCACCTTCACAGTCTAATACCAGTCAGGCTTCCACTACTCTGCTGTCTCTTTCATTAGAGCATGCATTTTAATGAAAAAAACATTACAGTAATCAGTTTGAGAAGACTTAGAGACAGGGATAGAACCTGGCTTCAAAAAAAAGCAAAAGCCTAAGAATGTTCTCCAATGGGAAGCAATTAGAACAATATAGAAAAGTGAGTGTTAGTGAATGTTACAGGAGATAAACAGAGCAGCGCAGCCATGGAAACCACTGCACCAGCAGGTCTCCTCTGGTGGAATGCACAGAACCTCAGAGGGAAGCATAGAACTACCCAACCTGCACCTCCTTCCTTTCTCTGCTTCCCACTTACTTCCTCTTCTGTCTTGATATGAATCATCATCAGTGGGCAGGTGAAGAGGAACTGTCAATCAATATGCCTCTCTGGGCCCCAGAGATAGGCTTCTGAAGCTCTTGCCAATAGACAAACATGGTCTCCTCCCTACTCTTCCTCTCACTATTATTTCCTAGTCGCCCAAAGCCCCAAATCACAAGACCTAGATTTTTTTTTTTAATATTTGAGTCTCACTTGAAATCGCTGTCTGCACCAAATTGTCACAGTTTTAAATAGTGGATATCGAGCTTCTGAAAATAAACAGAAAAAGCTGTCAGACGATACATGCAAATGAGCCCAATATATAAAAATATATGCGTTTTTGTAATTTATAAACAGGTACTAGCAAATAGATAGAACATTAAAAGTTCCATCACTCTTGCCTGATTCTCTTTTTAACTAGAGAGCTACATGTGCTATAGAAAAATCTAAAATAACAAAAAATAATGAGCAGTATTCATTACTGATGAAAGTTAGCACAGACAATGGGGAACAGGGTCCAGATCAGCATCTTAACTACCCTTATTTAGATGAGTACTAATTAAACAAACTCCATTCAACAATTGTTCCTGCAAACCCTAATCCTCTTAATATGTAATCACTTGAGACAGTCATTAAAAGCAGAGATATATTTAACTTAAGGCTATTTTAATACACTTAAGATATAATACAAGATCATACTACAGGATGATATGAAATACCTCAAAGAGAAATAGGAAACAATCACAGACCATTTACCATGGCTGCTGTATAAACTCAACACTTTAAAGGTCCATTCCAAGCCAAAACATTCTATGATTAATATTTTGGAAACTCAAATAAAGAGGGATGGCCCTGTCTGAAATGTAATTATTTCAACATACTTTTACATGGATACTTCTTTACGTCCCTACTCCCTTCAGGGAACAGCTCAAGACCGGCAACACCTACAAGCCATTGTGTAAGCAGTCACAGAAGTACTTAATCATGACAGCACTAAATTCACGTTGACCAAATTTAACTAAAAAATGTGGTTTTTACCATGATGTTTTTACCATCATTCACATGCAAGCCCAACCACAGCCGTGATAGTGAAGGGCCTACCCGGATAGGGGAGCAATGCCTTGGATTTGGTTTGGGGGGGATTGTGGTTTGGATTTTTTGGCAGGTGGGTTGGTTGGGGGTTTGTTGTTGTTGTTGGTTTTGGTGTTTGGTTTTTTTTCCTGCTCGCATCCATTTTTCTGTGAAATTCCTTTGCGGAGTCCCTTAGCGTGGCGCCACACCGTGTGCGGGGACGTGGCTGGGGAGAAGGCCGCGTCCTGCCGCCCGCCCGCCACCGCCACCCCCCGCTCCCCGCTGCGGCCGCGGGCGGGCTCCCGGGGGGGGCTCCGCGCACCCGCCCCGCCGCGGGCCGCCACTGCCACCTGCTGAGGGCACCGAGCTACTGACGGTACCGGCCCCCGGCGACCCCTCCAGCCCCGGGCCGCCGCACCCGGGGCCGCCGCCGGGGGAGCGGGGAAGAGGCGGGGGCCGAGCGGTGCGGCCCACGCAGAGGGTGCGGAGGACGCGCTCAGCCCCGCACGGCGATGCGGGTGTTCACTGCCGGCACCAGAGCGCTACGGGGCGGTGTCAAATAAAGACACATTTAGGGCCGCTGGTTTTCTTTCCGTTCCCCTGCAGCTGCTCCGGCCTCCTACACCAGACGGTTCGTAGGTGTTAAATGAGAAGAAATGATGTTTAGTGGCCTCGTGGTCGTGGGGCATTTCAACAACGTGTGCTTTGCTGTAAGTTCTTCCCTTTTACGAAGCACATTGTTTGATTTCGGAGGTGAGCTTTAGGGAGAGAACGTGCCAGTTCGGTAGGCAGCAAATAATTATGCACGAGGAGGTAGAGTTACACGGTGGAAAATATTGCTCCAAACTAATGTGGTGCACGAAACCAAAATGCCTTTAATAAGTCTCCTCACCCAAAGGCGATGTACAAAAGAGATTGTCGTACACTGTATTAAAGAAATAAAATATGTTTGTTTTGTAGTGGGGAACAAGGTCCTAATCAATATTACTTGAGGTCTAAAGCAACATTGCTCTTCTGAAATTATCATCAGCATTGCAAATGCTCCTCTTTTTAGAAAATAAAGTCAGTAACTCTTCATCAGTTGAGCAGAAGTAAACAATGAAATGTTTGTTACTATCTGGGGATCATTTGTTTCAGCAGGAAAACTGCCTCCACTGTTAGACTACTCAAGTGTACAGATTCGCTCTGGAAACAGAGGTATCCTTATCTGCATGGATTTAAATATGGAAAGAGCCAGTGAATGGAAAGAACAACTTCAATCAGATATTTTAAGTTACAACTGAATGATGTTTATGGCCCCAGATAGCATGCTCTGAAAAATGTTCCAAAACACTCATCTCTAAACTTTCAACTATTTCTCACTTCTGCTCCAGTGAAACATTTTGAGGGAAAAAAAAAAAAATTGCTATCAGGATCTAACATAAGGAAGATAGAATAATAGTGATAAACATTTCCAACTGAGTTATAAAAGTAGTTTGTTGGTTTTATTTATCACCCATTATTTATCATCTAGGCCATCATTTCTTTTTGGAACATCTGTTTTGCTTCCAGTATGTGATCTTGACACCATAAAAAGAATTTTAGAACCATAGTTTTATAGAGCACCTTTTAGAAAATAATGGTTTAAATTTCTAGTTTCTCTCTTTATTGCAGTGATAGGATAGCTGCTTCTATAAACTAGTCTAGCTAATATGTCATATCTCTCTTCAGCAGCTACTGCACACATGATATAGGAAACTCTCCTGCTACTGGTTACTCATTAAAGTTAAGTGATAGGGATCCACACGGCAAGGTTAAATTTCAACACTTTAAACCCTGCTGAAAGTTGCTAATAATAATGTTTAATTTTCATTCCAAGCATTTATGCTATCATCAACTTGAACCAGTAATTTTCTTCCTCTCATTAGTTAGAACAATTGAACCTCTCTGCAGAATAAAAATCTTCAGGCAGAATAACAAAATAGAGGCAGAATTTGACCCCTGCTTAAATTAAACAACATAAAGGGGTTTAATGTTAATGTCCTATTAACCAGAGGCAAAGTTTAATCAAGATTTTCAAAAAGGACTAGAGATTCCCTATGAGGACAGGCCAAGACAGTTTGAGTGGTTCAGCCTAGAAAAGAGAAAGCTCCAAAGGCCTTCCAGCCCTTAAAGGGGGTCTACAGAAAAGATGGGGAGAGATTCTTTATCACAGATTTTTAGTGATAGGATGAGAGTTAAGAGTTTCAAGCTGAAAGAGAGTAGACTTACATTAGATGTTTGGAAGAAATTCTTCTCTGTGAGGGTGGTGAGATACTGGAACAGGTTGCCCAGAGTAGTTGTGGATGGTCCATCCCTGGAGGTGTTCAAGGCCAGGTTGGATGGGGCCTTGAGAACCTGGTCTAGTGGGAAGTGACCCTGCCATGGCAGGGGGTTGGAACTAGATGGTCTTTATGGTCCCTTCCAATCTAAACCATTCTACGCTTCTATGATTTCAACGTGCTAATAGGGAAATTCTAACAGAAACATGATTTTCAAAAAAGGAGCACTCAACATTTTCCTAAAATTGTCTGTTATGTAGGACAAATTATATAACTACTCTCTTTTTTAAAATAAAAATTTTTGAATGCTGCCTTTTTATTTGAGGAAAATAAGATGTGCAACTATTTACCCATAATCTCTTGACACTGAGAAGTCTTGTTGCAAAGAAGTCAGCCAAGTTGAAACCAACTCACAGAGAAAGAAAGAGATGAGAACAGCAAGGATGTTTGCTACAGCAAAGAGGGCTAGAGAGAGGAAGCAGAGCTCAAGAGGCTGTAGAGTAGTGGGACCCATGGTGATGAGAGGGCAGGCACCTCATACTGTGCTGTTCTTTGGGTTATGTTTGTATGGGACTGTGCTACAATGTCTCTCTCTGCTCATCCTTCCATCCTCCCCCCTTTTAGAGAAGCAATCAGGAGGAGCTATTACATCAAAGGCAGAAAGCACTGCTATCCTTTCAACCCTCTGCCCCCTGCTCATAAGGTTTGTGATTTTGCAGCAGGGGCAGGATATCAGCAGTGACAGATGCTTATGTGTCCTTACAGTATTGACCAGGTCAAACTTATCAATGGGTTTTTATTTCACAGGGTGGGTCATAAAGTATTCATTGCCCCAGGTCATCTAGACTCATGGAATAATTTAGGTTGGAAGGAACTTCTAGAGGTCACCTACTCCAACCTGCCCAATACATGGCTCTCGTCAAAGTTATACCAGATGGCTTGAGGCCTGCTAAGCTCTGAAAAACTCCAAGGACAGAAATTTCACAACCTATATGGGCACCAGTGCCAGTGTCCGACCACCCCCATGGTGAAAGGTTGTGGGATTTTCCTTTTATTTATATTTGTACATCTTGCTTCTTAAGTAAATACTACCCTAGTAAATCTGGCCTATGGCATTTAATCACCGTCTACCCAACTCTGCAAGGATATTAGAACTCACTTCTGGCTCATGTATTTCCTTGCAGACAATGATATATGTGGAGACATAAAAAAAGCTAACTTTAGACAGATCACAGTTTCTATTTTATTCCTCTTTTGAAATGAAATAACTACCTCCAACCTTTCTCTAG
The DNA here is from genome assembly GCA_033124195.1 of Coracias cyanogaster. Taxonomy (NCBI): domain Eukaryota; kingdom Metazoa; phylum Chordata; class Aves; order Coraciiformes; family Coraciidae; genus Coracias; species Coracias cyanogaster. The sequence continues at coordinate 268 of JAVSBS010006479.1, read as the reverse complement.
GAATACAGCTGTTAGGCCACACCTTTAGGCCGCAGGGGAAAAAGCCCTGTTCTACTATCATCTTACTTCCCACATTTGTCATTTCTGCTTACCTGTTGTTGTAAACTCTGTCTTGTTACTGTCTCACAGCCTCACTAGATAGACTATATTCCCCTTAATAGGTTAGGAGGCGATCTGCTAGAGAGCAGCTTTGTGGAGAAGGACCTTGGAGTCCTGGGGGACAACAAGTTATCCATGGGACAGCAATGTGCCCTTGTGGCCAAGAAAG
>JAVSBS010006478.1:41805-57122 GCA_033124195.1 Coracias cyanogaster | reverse complement strand
GATGAGGCTCTGAGCAACCTGACCTAGGTAGAGATGTCCCTACTTGTGTAGGGAGGTTGGACCAGATGACCTCTAGAAGTCCCTTCCAGCCGAAAACATTCTATGATTCTAAGAAAGAAAATTGTCCCATGCACTGTAAGGGGGCTGGGCATTATGAGGGTACCAGCTTTTTGATACCCAGCATGAGTTAATCTAGAATGTGTGCATACACGCTTCTTCCTCATGTGAAAGGAGATCCCTTGCTCATGCACAGGCAGTCACAGGAGCTGCAGGACTACCTGGAGGGCAGCTGGTTCAACAAAGACAGGAGGCATGGGCTAGGGATGGCATTTCTCGGCAGAGACCCCACAGATCTGCTTGCAATCCCACTAACACCAGTGAGAAGTGGTGTGGGCAGAGCAGGGAGCCTGTGCTGGTAAACCAGAGTCTCCCTGGGCAAATATGCGTGTCAGGAGAAGGACTTAACAGCTTGGTGGTGCAGAACTGACACAGGGAACCCCATGCTTGGCTCTGGTAGGCACGCTCTGAAAAATAAAAGCAGCAGTTCAAGGAGCAATTCCATGCCAGGAAAGCAGTTATTCAGGTTCTTCTCAATTGCACTGCAGAAGGTAGCTCCTCCAAAGTGCCAAGCAAATCTGCCTGGCCCTTCACATGTGGTGGAGGTGGGGGGGCACAGGGTGATTTCCAGTCACCCACCCGTGGGCTGCTGGCTCAGCACTTGGTTTTGCTCTGAGGGGTCAAAAAATGGTGCAGGGACGCCAAATGAACGCCTGGAAAGGCCGCTGGAGCTGCCGGAGAGGTGTGTCTGTGCATGCACCGCTCTCTGTGCTCGCCCCCCCTGCACCCTTCCCACCCATCCTTCCACAATCCCTCCATCATTAGCAGCTTTCCAAAGCCGAGCAGGGACTGGAGCAATGGAGCCACAGAACCACATCAAGTGCAAGCGCACTTCTAAAAGCTCATTACAGCAAGGAGCAGAGCAGGATGACACATGTGTGAGCAACCTCATCATAGTTAATCTGCTGGTTTTTATGCTTGATCAGCAGAGTGCTCCCACCATCCTTAGGCAAGGAAATCGCACCTTGCATCCTTGCTAACCCTGAGCTGCGCTTGGGCTCCTGGCAGGCTTGGATAGAGAACCTGCTCAGGCTGCTTTGCATCTCCAGACGCAGAGCTTCTAGTTGAGTTACCACTAGATGGTGACACGGCACAAGAAGTGTGGTTATGAAACAGCCACAGGACTTTGGTTTCGGGGTGGAAAATCCCTCACTCTCCCGAGAAGGGCTCTCTGCAACCCGGGGTTGCAGAAGGGACCAGATGGCATAAAACCCACTCAGCTCAGTCCTCACCACGGTGTGAACATACTAGAAGATGCTTTTGTACAGATCTGAAGAACAGGTAAAGGACTCAAATTGCGCCAGGGGAGGCTTAGATTGGATGTTAGGAAGAAGTACTTTACTGAAAGAGTGGTTAGACATTGAAACAGGCTGCCCAGGGAAGTGGCGGAGTCAACGTCCCTGGGGGTGGTCAAAAATCAGGTAGATGTGGCACTTCAAGACATGGTCTAGGGGTCAGGGAGATGTTGGACTAGATGATCCTAGAGTTCTTTTCCACCCTAAATAATATGATTCAATGATTCTCATAAGCATGAAGTCTGTGGGAGAGAAGCACAGACAGCAGCAGCAGAGCAATAGAGCTATGATCAGCCCCCCCACCCAAACCACAGAAAATAGTTCAATAATTAACTTATTTTCTGAGAGTGCTGTTTCTTAGGGCATCGAAACACAGGCCAGCTCCAGCTGGGCTGATAACAGAAAGTTAGAGGATAGTAACTTTGCAGGGTTTTCCGGTTATCATTAACTGGTCTTGCAGGTTTTTTAATCATGCAAAACTCTTTAATAAAAGAGATGCATCAGCTATGGGAAGATAAACTTGTCTTAGATGAGCCAGGAGCTTGGATTAGCAGCCAAATGCTGAGCAGTTTATAACAAATTATTTATTCAGCAAAATGGAGTCTGTTTTCTGCTTGCAAGTGACTGGGGCGTTCATGATTAAAGAATCTCTCATGCAACAAAAGTTGTTTATGACAGGTTTACTTGGATTGTTTGGGTCTTTTGTGAGCTGTGCCAGGAGAGCTTGTGGGACTGACCGGGACAGCTTCTAAAATAAAACTGATCTCCATATTTAAACGATAGACATCTCAGAACCTAAAAAATGAAAGCTGGACTTCCACGTAGTTCAGGTCTTCAGAGCAGAGGGAAGCAAATGCAGCTTTCCTGGGAGCTGAGCAGCCACCCATTCTGCTGCATGGCACGTTTGTAACCCAACCACGGTCTGTCTGAGTTTATTTTCAGCTTGAGGAGAGGTGGATCAGCAGCAGGGTATGTTTTGAGCCCTTTCCCCCACCAGCAATGCCAGATGGGTGTTGGAAAGGAGCCGTGCAAGTGAAGTGCATCTCTCCTGCAAGGCCTGGCCAGCAGGAAACAGCTTATTGCTTGTAATACCTAATGGCATTTGCACAGCTCGCTGCTTGCCTTGGTACAGATTTCTCAGCTTTTCCAGCCATTGCTGATGTCCCCCAGGCCACCCTGTTGGGTTCCTGCTTCAGGCAGCCACTGTGAGTGACTCGCACCCCCGGCTGCTGGCGGCACGGGGGGTTTCGTGGGACCCCGGGTAGGAGAAGGCGTTAAGCGATGGCAGCAGGATGTCCTCACTGAGCCCTACCGTGCTGCACAGCACCAGCTTCCCAGCTTCCTTGTGCGGTGTGTCCAAGTCTGCATCAGAGTTCAGGCACTTCAGGATGCTCGGGTGTTTTGCTGAGGTCTGGCTGTACATTTCTAGACTGTTGTATGGAAAAATGCATGAGTGCTGAGATACAATGTAACCTTATGCAAACTAGTGAGGATATAAATAAAAATATTTACATGCTTTCAAATAAATATCCTGGGCTGGGTTCCCAGGGGACGTTTCCAGTGAGCAGCCATCATGGCTTGCACTTTCTGAAACTACAAAGTACTTGTAAAGAAGCCTGTCATGCACCCAGCATTCTGCCAGCCGTGGGCAGCCAGAACCGATGTGAGCCAGGCTGACAGACCCACGACACTGGCACGGCCTACAAACTCCCAGCGAAGGCTCCCTGGAGTCATTTTCCAAGCTTAATTGAAATCCCAAAGAAACTGAGAGCCTAAATCACTCCAAGCCTTTTCAAAGCCTCCCAAAAGGACTCCACCCGTGTTCCCAGCTGGATGGAGAGCTCAGCTCCTGCAGACAGCCCTGCGCTGAATGGTGATGGGCTGGGGTAACCCAGCCCTCGCAGCAACCGACTCCTCATTTGCGAAAGACCAAGAAATACCTGATATTTTCTAGAAAATCTGTGTGCATCCGTTGTAGCGTTTGTACAAGTAGCTGCCACCAGTTACCCTGTGAGCTGCCGTCAAGGCAACAGCTGCAGCTGTGACATTTCTAACCCAGCTCCATCTAGTTAATATGAAAACAGCTCATTAATGTTTCACGGGAGGATCTTCGCCACGTACCATAGCGGCTGCTTGCTGTAATGCACGGGGGGTTAACGGGCTGGGGGATATAATTAGAAAACACAAATCATCTGGAATCTGGCGCAAATCAGGTCAAACCGTTTTCCTTTCCTGAACTTTTAGTGGCAAAGACACAAGAGAGAAGCAGCTCTGCACCGAGGTGTGGAGATGCTCAGGGCCACGCTAACCCTGTATCTCATCCCTAGCAAGAACTAATGCTACAGCAAAGCCCGGTGTGAACGCTGCTCCCTTCCTGACACTGACACGTTTTCAGATACCAGCACAGGAGCAGGGTAGCAGCATTGTCCAGTCATGCGTCAGTCCCAACAGTTGCTAGTTGACCCAAAAGCTGTGTTTCTGCAGGCAGGAGTGTGGCAGGAGCACGTGCGTGGGCCGATGCCCATCCCTTTGCAGTGCTGGTGCCTCTGGGTGCCGCAGCTGCTCTGGGAGGAGGAGCGGGCAGAGCTGAGCGGAGGCAGCGAGATGTCAAGCAGGGTAAAAATTGCTTAATAAAAAGAAGAAAAAAGAGTTCTTAAAAAGTGAATTTATGGTTCTACTGGTTACTGGCAAAGTTTGAAACCAGCACCCTAAAAGTCTTTTGGAGATCTCATAATCAGAAAGTGCAGGGGAGGGACCTTCAGATTAGTGGGTTTTTGCTGCAGTTTTGGCAGCAGGAACAGAGTCCCAGTGCGGGAGCTCAAAAACTGGGATTTCGCTGCTGCAGCCCAGGGCAGTTATGCCCGTGTCCCAGTGCACAGGGCTCAGCCGTGTCACCGCAGGCGCGAGCAGAGCAGCAATGTGGCATCACTTGAGCTGCCACATCAGTGTCACCAGGTCTGACCTGCATCCAGCCGGTCAGGTATTGGTTTGCCAAACCAGGCTGGAGGGGCTTTTAGTCTTTCACCTTTTCTGTACAGATTCATTACTTTGGAAAGCATAAGGTGATTTCACACTCCAACCCCTTCAATTAAATATTATTGGCAATAAGCCAAAGCAAAAGCTGTTTCTGGAGCAGCCTTGGCAGCCCTGGTATCCCATCAGGTGGACACCAGCTTCAGCCAGCAGCGCTGGCACTGTTTCAGAGCCCCTGCTTGGCATTAGGCGTGTTTTTCCTCAGAATACTCAAAATGGGAACTGACTTTGGTATCCATTTAGGGCTCCCAAAGATTAATTGGTTTGTTTACGTGAACATCAATAAGCTTCAAAAACGCCCACAGGAGAGCTGCCTGTTACCCTTGCGCAACTCTGCCGAGCTGTTTGAGTATGTGGCTTTCCCCCAAACTGGAAGCATTCAAAAAAAAAAAAAAAAAAGCTAACAAGCAGAAAACCAACCAAAAAAAAAAAAAAGAACTCTACAACATTTAGATCTCAGACACTCAACCAAGCCTTGCAGAACTAATAACTCGTGTTTTCCTCAGCAGCTTGGGCACTGCTGTCATTGCTGTTTTCTTTCGCTATTAATCCCATTTGGTTCCAGTTTTTGTGCCCTCAGGAATGCTGATGCACCGCGCTCTCTCGGGGGGTTTAAGTACAGGAGACCAGGATGGTTTAGTAAGAGCCATCCTCAGAACTGCTTGGAAGAAACCCACAGCATCTTGCAAAGAGTCAAACAAGCATTCAAAGGTGCACCTTTCTTTTTTTTTAAATTAACATTTTTTGAGCAACCTCTTGATGAAAAACAAAATGAAATGGCTGTGGTTGAAGTAAAAATACAACAGGCATTGCTGTAAATTATATCTGGTTAATTGTAGCTACCTTTTAAACTCTATCTAGTATTTTTAAATTTGTATTTTAATCTTCTTATCTTCAAGAATGATAGAGATGAGAGAAAACCAATCATTTATGCTGTGGTTATCATCTGATTAATTCCAATGACAGTAATTCAAATAAATGTGGTTTTCCTAGAGTCACACCAGATGCCTGGAAGAAACTGATTTCAGTAGGCAGAAGGGATTTTTATTGCAAGCCTGTATTTTTAGTGTCATTTCATATAGAAACACCTTACCTAACCACATTTTGGGAGGACCTTCATGACTTTAGAGGCTCTTGTGCAGCTTCTCAGTGCAGGGCTTGAGGTCTCCACAACCCTGTCCTCCCAGGGGAGGCTGCCGTGTCCTGATGGGCACCACCAAAACCATGCAGAGGGATGAGGATATGGAAAAGCTTCAGGAGAGACCCTGACCCTGTTAGACACCTGAGAACCCAACACTGAGCCTCAGCCTCTCTCAGAGCTGCTGCTGTCCCAGGTGGGGTGGCCATAGCCACCCTGGTGCCTTGTACAGCTCTGCTTTTACTTGCTCCATCAGACCACACAGTTTTGAGAAGGAGACATCTCCAGCTAGGAGAAGGGACTTCTCAGGAGAGGGGAACTATCTGGAAAAGTTTTATACAGAGAAAATATCCATGCACATCTGCATGTACAGAATTTTTTTCCAGGTCTATAAATTTCCTCATGAAATGGCTTTCCCAAGATTTGTACTGCAGCTACTTAGAGTACCTGGAGTCTGAGATTTTTTTTTCATTTGATGGTAACTATAGCGCCTGTAAGCAAGAAGTTGTTACTACAGCTTGGTCCTGACTGATCATTGCTGGGGGCAAATTTAATGCATGAAGTTTGAGAGTCATTTCAGCTAACTTCAGCTGTTTGGCATCAGAAGTCCAGACAAACAGGTTAAGCTTGTACACCTTTTATATTTAAATGCTAACCAATGGCTATTTGCAGAACGCAAATATCTGATTTGAACCACATCCTGAAGGGATACACAAGCCTTTTGAGCTGCTTCTTTCTTTCCACTGGAGATAAAGAAAGAACCTGGATGACGAGCATGGGCTTGGATGGTCAAGTCAGCAGCCAAAGCCAATTCCAGCCTGAATGCTGGTGACACTGAGCATATTTGCATTAAAACTAAAGCCGTGATTTTTAATCTAGGTTTTCTGTTTTTCTCACCATTGCCTCCAGCAGCTCAGCGCAGGTGAGGTGGGAAGCAGCAAGGCTCAGAAACGTCGTCACACTCTCTGGCCTTGTCCACACAGCACTGCTGTGCAGCGTGGCTATCCCCCGGTAAGGACTAGTAGCTACCAAGGCTCCCTCTGAGGACAGTACTGGGAAATAAAAGCAGGAGGAAGATTCTGCTGCAAAATAACTACTAACCTCCCCACCCAACATGATTCGGGAAAAGAGGATACAAGAGGGACACTAGGGTTACACTCGAATTGTGGTCAGTTTGCAGCGTGTTCATAAGCCAGACAACAAAGACAAATCCCTGCTGCCCAGAGCCCCACATGGCTGGACGCTGCTGGTCCTCCTGGCCACACGATTTGTAGTGTGCTTGTGTGGCCTCGCTCGGCAGGTGCCAGCTCAGCGAAACACAAAGAGAGGTGATGCTGGAGGCAGCAGGGAGAGCCGGGTTAGAGGAGCAGAGCCCAGGGAGTGACAAGGCTCCAGTTCCGTGGCTGAGCCTCCGCAGTGGCCATACAGCTGGGAAAGGGAGGGAGGAGAGCAGTGGAAACGATGCTGCAAGCACGCACCCGCTCTCTTTGGCAAACCTGGCAGTGCCATGAATCAGCTCCTGAAGTGAGGCAGCAAAAGAGCAAAAGCAGCCCCAAAAGCAATAAAATAGGATGTAGGTAGGGCTCATCTTTTCCTACCCCCCGACTCAGAGCCACGGCACCGCACTCGCGTCGCACATAGGGGAATACAATAAGGCAAGCAACCAGCAGGGATGTGCCATGGGCCATCCCGTTGGGGATGGGATGGCTCGTCCTCCCTTGGTGCCTGTTCACTGTCCCGATGCCACACGGCATTCGTCAGCTGCGGGCTCTCGGGCAGGGCAGCCAGCCAGCGGGCTATATTTAGCCACAGCAACAAAACAGGCAGGCGAATCAGCTGACTGGAGGCAGAGAGCCTGCTGCTCGGATTAGTTTTAGACAGCACATATTCTGTACTGAAAAGAGGGAAGGAGAGACGTGGGTCCAGGGGAGGTGAAAGCTGCCCGTCCCCCTGCACCGGGCAGCAGCACAGGTAAGGGGAGGGTGGCAAAGCGGGGGTCTGGACACGGGCTGTGTCCTGGGCATTGCTGGGAAGGATGCAGGATGGCGGCAGCCGGTGATGCTCCAGGCATGACTGCGAGGGGAAGCTGCAGGGAAGGGGGTTCCTGCTGTCCGGGGGCTTGCTGGGCAGGTGACCTCAGCATGGAGCAGGGCCATGCACCTGTGGTGCCCAGGGCCAAGGGGAGCCCATCCAGGCTGGAAGCGATCCACCCCATCGGAAGAGTTTTACTGGAAATAGGTAATTGTGTTTCCTTCCGGAGGAAGGGCATGTGAACAGGGCTTAGTCAATGATTAGCGCTATCGTGAGTTAACACGACATGCCCATGCCCACTATCAGAAGCATCTGGCTGCCCTCCTTGATGCCAGGGTCAGACAGGCCTGGGTCCTGGCACTGCTGAGCTCAGGCGGGCGTGGGAGGGGAGGCAGCGGAGCAAGCCTATTTCTTAATGCCTAAAGAAATGGGAAGAAAGAAGCAGGCAGAATTGAAAAAAATAGAAAGAAATAAAAAGGCTGTAAGCTTTAAAAGTAGCATGTCCTGCTCTCAGTTCAGCAAATCCCTGCTTGGCTGACTTCACCAGCAGCACCTGAGATGAAAAATCAGTAAAAGCCAGCAGCAGCCTGGGGAGGGATGGACACCCTGCAATCTCTGCCCTGGGCTCAGCGTGAGCTGCTCACTTGTGCTCTGTGTGTGATCCGCAGCTTCACAGGGATGGTCAACAAAGCCAGATTTATTCCCAGCAATGACAAGCAAGGCATTAAAATAGCTAGCAAAGCACTTTGGTGTTTAATTACACAACAAAGCGATGTTGTGTCGGCAGATTATTCACATACAAATGCCACTGCGGGGGGATCCAGGCTATGTGGTTGTTTCTGCCGGAAGGGGAGATAAGCAAAGCACAGGGGAGAGTATGCTGAGAAATAAAAAAAAATCAGTACAGTTAGCAAACATTGCAACACAAAATATTTGTAAAGAATGTTTAACTGACTAGTGGGAACAGTTTCACGGAAATCCATCCTAAAAAGAGTTGAGGATAACTATTAGAGTATAAAAGCCATGCATTAAATCCCTTTGACTCTCTGTAAGCATTCAGGGAAGGATCTACTGCTGCATAACTACATTTGTGAACCACCGGCAGAAATGAAAATGAACACGTTCGTACATTATGACCTACAGCTTTTAGAGATCAGCTGTAATGTCACTTTATTTACGTGACGCTCCCCATAGGGGTAGGTCATCTCCTCTGCTGCTGAGATCAGCTCTGGACACAACATGAAGTCAGAGCCCTGTTACAGTGAAAAGACCAGTGGAGTATTAAATAAGGAGAGCAGTTTGTCCCTTGCTGCTACAACCCACACAGTGTACCTGCATCACACTGCTCCAGCTGCTGGCCCCTTGCACTGCTTCAGAAGGAGCACTAGTGCTGATCTCTTTAATTTACTTTCCACTGCACTTAACCACTTGGCTTCTTTTGTGTATATGGGCTCTTTATGAAGCCATGGATATGAAAGTACTGCCAGCAAACTTTTAAAATGCAGTTTCTGTAAACACCACTGTTTGCCACAAGAAAACATTGGGTGGCTCAAGTAACATGGACTTTACAGACCCAAGCCCAGACTTTCTTCACTGCAGCTGGCTTTCACATGCTGACCATGTCTGGTCTGTTCCTTGCAGCCATGGCACCCCGGATTAGACTGAGTCTTTCAAAGCCTCTCCCGACCATATGTGAAACCCACGAGGAAGCGATGGAAGATTCAACCAGCAACCCGAAGCACACTGGAAGCACTACAGCCAGCCCAGACTTGTACTCCAGTGATGATTACATCCAGTCCATCTGCCACCTTGCCAGGCCCACCTTCCCAGGCCTTCCTGAAAGCAGCCATAAGGTTCAGGACAACAAGACCCTGAAGACCCTTGAAGACATGTCATGGTCCCCATCCCTTGGGGGGACACGGCAGGAAACATCAAAATGCAGATTGACCAATATAATCTCAAATGTGGTGCCGCTGGGAAAAGTCACACCTGGAGAAGCCAACTTCTGGTCCAGAGAGGACCCCCTGGCACAGATTTACACCTGTGCAGGCAAGCTCTGCTCCTCCAAGGCTTCATCATACTGTAAAAGCTCCAGCACTGGTTATTCATGGTACAACTCAAATGGTGAACTTCATCCCTCAACCATAAAAGAAAAAGCCACAGGGAGCCACAACTTTCCACGAGCATTCAGTTTTCCAAGGCTTCCCTCCCCAAGACCAGTGCAGAAAGAAGTGATCTGCTCAGAGCTGAAGAATCTCAAAAGAGATGAGGGAGTAGTTTTAGGGAACAACCACAGCCAGAAGGAAAACAACCCTGTGTTCATTGCCAATGAGGAGCCACCTCCATCCTCAGCCAGAGGGAAGCTGGAGGGAAACCCAGTACTGCACTGCCCTGTAAGAAGGGAGCGTTGTTTCTTCAATGCAGCAGTCACCGATGGAAAAGAAGGGAGAGAAACATCTCACTTTGACAAAAATGTAATGGGTGCTGTCCCCGCTAAGCAGAGATACTCTGAGTGTTTCCAGGTTCCTAAAAAAGCCATGATCCGTAACTGGATTTCAGAGCACAGATACATCTGGAAAGAAGCAAAAGTAAAAGCTTGTTTGCTCCCGGCCATTGCTGAAGTGTGAAGAAGTAGCTGCTCAGAGTAATTTTATTCACAAGATGTAACTATCCTGTGCTCTAGAAACTCCCTGGAGTCCTAACACAGAAAACATGGCTTGAATGTGCATGCAAGTCAGGCAGACTTTTGTGACCCATCGTATCTCTCATCAATGGGCAAAGGGACAATCCAGAGTCTCATCCACTAAGGAAACAGCACTTTGTTCTCATTTTGGAAAGGCAACAGGTCATAAAGCATCTCCCCCCACCTATTGCCTGGAACTGCCCTGAGCACAAAGAAAAGCTGAAGAGAGTACAAACCCCATCTGCTCTGGAGGAGACGTGATCTGCAGGATCATCAAACTGCGGGTGTTTTCCTGCAAATGCCAAGCAGCCAGATGTTGCTCCCACTTGGGCATAGTTATTCTGAAAGGAACATTTTGATTGGTGCTTGGACAGTACTAAATGTGCTCTCTCTGACATATACACTTGCTAGGAGACCCATTATAGATCACTGTGTCAACACCAGAATACCACTGGGTAGGTCACCTGTTACTGCAGTATTTTTAAAAAAGAATAAGAAGTCTTCTATGAGGATTAGCTAAGAGGGCAGCATGGAGAACATTATAGCTCCCCTGGGTGGGGACTTCTTGCTTACCCTGGCACAACTCTGTCATCTTTACTCCTTGCTTTAGCCTTGGCAGGAGAAGCTAGAAGCCCTGGGTGGGCCTTGCTGGGCCAGTGCTGCGGCTGTCCTGGAGTTGCAACAACCTGCAATGCCAGCTGTAAAAGCCAGATATTGCACTGGTCTCTGCCCTGTCAGCTCCACAGCAGCCGGGCTGCACACCGTGGGCACCCACCAAGATGCTGCTCGGGTGCAGGAGCCCCACGAGCTCACACACAGCTCAGCAGCATGAGAAGAAGAGCTTTTGCTGAGGGGCAGCCTGGGGATGCTGGGCTGGAGTTCACAGGACCCTGATGTGAAATAATAACTTTGGAGTTTCTCTTTGTTTCTGTATTCTCGCCATGCTAACCATGCTGGCTGTGCTTTGCCTGGTGCTGTGAGAGTGAAACATGAAAAAACCACGTCTGCATGTTATGACCATCCGGCACATAACATCTACAAAGCCATCCAGTTGATGTCAGTGCTACATGGGATGTCTAGGAGGAGAACATTCCCGCATTGCTGTGAGATCCCAGCATGGTGTGGTGAGCACGCGCCCTGGTCATCCCTCACTGCTGTGCAGAGACTTCTCCATGCAGAGAAACTGTCTCATCAGCGCTTTCTCCTGCAGTCAGACCAACCTCACATACCTGCGTTTGGTACCACATTCGCTATAGCCATCCAAGAGAAGTAGGTGAGAAAACTGCAAAGCAATACTAGCTTAATTATCATTACTACTACTAAGAATAAATCTTCTGGCACAGAGCAGAGCAGAGGGACCAGGCTGTTTGTTCAACAGCAGCTATGATGGGAAATACCATTGGAAAGCTGAAATTATAAAACTGCTCACAAGTGATTTCTAAACCACCCTTGAGCAGATTAAATCAGAAGGCAACTTCTGTTCAGTACCAACATGAGTGTAAATAAGCCTGAGGATCAAAAGGTGAGCATATTTGAGCATCTTATTCTCACATATCTTACCCCAAGTATTTTTTCTCCTGTTGAAACTCATTAGCACTATGAAGCCCAACTGCTTCTCATCTTCGTTTTTGAACTAACCACACAGCAACAACAAAAGTGAAGGCAGCTCCAGCACTCATTACAGCTGATGGAGAGAGCTGAATCAGGGAGGTGCCAGCCTGCTCTGCCTCCTCCACGTCCTTCCCTTCCTTCTCAGGTTAATGCTGGGATTTAAGTGATGCTTGTCCTCATTGCCCTGCTGACATTTTGATTTCTCACCATGTGAATGCTTACGACACTAATGCCTAGAAAGTCTTGTGCCAACTGCATGTATCACTGCTTTTGACAGAGAAAACAAATAAAACTGTTACATCGAGCTGCTGTTTCCATTACTTCCGAACCCCAGGTGGTTATTTTCAGTGCAGGGCTGCTCCACAGCACGAGGGCTTGTGACTTGCCACCCAAACACCTTCTCACTCCACCAGGTCATCAACAGGCCCAGCTCCTGGGTTCTTTCCCCACACATTCAATGCCTTGCAAAGCTTCTTTGCCTTGTCAGGGTCAGGCCCTCCATGCCCAGGACCCAGGTGATTGTTTCCCCTAAAACCAGCCAAGCTGTGCATCAGCAGGTCCCCCTGGGACAAGGGCTGTAGCGAAAACATTCCTCTTCATGGCAGAGGCACAGAAGGGCCTTCAAACTTTACCCCTTTGGCAGCTGATGCCCAACACTGTGATTCCTTTTCAGCTGCCACATAATCCTGTGAGTCTCTAAAGCCCTGAAACCCATCAACTTTTCCAGCAGAGCTCCCTAGATATCTAAAACCTGCGAGCAGGGACCAGAGCACCCATGTCCAGAGAAGAGACCAGCCCTGGGGCTGACAGCTCAGCCACTCCTGCTGCTCCTGGCTCTGCCAATATTGCAATATTCAGAGCAAAGAGGTGCAGGAGCAGGTTAGAGCTGCAGCCCAGGACACCCTGAGAAAAGCCCCGAGCTCCTCTTACACAGCACCGGGAACAGCAGCATGGTCTGCAGGGCTGGAGTGAATGGCAGGGCTGGGATCAAGGCTGGGGCATTTGTAAACCTGGCAGCAGTTCCAGGTTTGCTCAGCAGCTGGCTGCTACCTGCCCATGGAGCACTAGGTGATTGGTGTTAGGTGCAGAAGCCTTGGAGGAATGAAGCTTTGGAGTGAATTGGCTTTTTCTGGAGCATGCATTTACTTTAGTGACAACTGAGGTTCTACTCAAGCAACCAGGTTTTGCAAAGGGAGCCAAAGCTGCTGGGACGCAGCACAGATGGGGACAAACAGAGGTACAGGCAACTTAGGGCCACAGGAGTGACAAGGCAGTAGCGTGGGAGGAGGAAACACAGGGCTGGTGGTGACTGTGAGCAGGAAGCTCCCAGCAGGAGGGGTGGCTGGGGGGCTGAAGGGATTCCAGCTGTGCAGTAAAGGTTGTGACAGAGGTGAGAAGAGAAAATCTGGTTTACATAGGGCAGGGATAGCAGGTAGGGAGGGTTGTTTCTATTAGCTTCGTCCATTCTTCTGGTTCAGATAAATCCTGGTTTGAGAAGCGTATCCCCATTGGAAATGAGCACATTGACCCCCATGACATCACTGGGCAATCAAATACTGCAACAGTTCCCTGGGTAAGACAATTTTGCAGCCGTACAACATCATCTGTCTCCCACAGATGCACTTTGGGCTGGCTTGGTGAGGAGCTGGGGTGTGGGGCAGTCCCTTTGCCCCTTTGTTTCCAGAATCGGCTGCTGTAACAGCCCCGCTGCTCCCCTGCCACCGAGGGCTCTCCAGACGGTGACCGAGAGCTGTCAAGGGAGCCTGCAGTCCTACCAGAGGAAAAGAAATGGGATGGAGTGATGTGGCATGCACTTTTCTCCCTGCTCCCCCTCTTTGGTGACCCCACTGCCCCATGGACATACACTGTGGCTTTTGGGAAGCACTCCACCCTGTGTTTTCTGCTATTCAAAACAGCAGCTGAGGAAGCACCAGTCGGGACAACCCTGCAGAAGTCGCAGCCTGTGCAGACTGCTCCCAGACAAGAATGAAAACCTTATCTAGGAATTTAGGTCACAGAGTGAGATAAAAGCTGTGCTGCTTCCATGGCCAATCTCATGGCAGGTTCTGCATTTGAAGTCACTGGCAGAAAAATCTCATTTATTGAGATCATCAGAACTGCTGATGGGATTTGGATTAATTTGAATGGGGAATTGGTATCCAAATCCCACTGGCAGCTTTCAGTCTCAGCCTTCACAACCATTTCACAAGCAATCTATGGGCTAACATGCAATTTTTCTTGCATGATCATGCAGCCTACTGCAAACAGTAAATGCATTTGGGCACAGAAAATCACAACCCAAATTTACAAACCAGAGTGCCGAGACAGAAAGAAAATAATCCCACTCTTTCCTCAAATGCTTGTCTTTTAAGTGGCAAAGATACTGATAAGCTCAAGCCAAAGGCGAAGAAAAAATGGCTCCATGAACCTTGCTAGGGGGATCTGGTGATCAGGCCCGTACGAGCAGAAGCAGCTCAGAAGCTCCTACAGCAGCCACAGCCCACCCAGACCCCCACCCATGGCAGGTGTCAGCACGGACAGCTGGGAAGACAGATGCTGTTCAGAAGCTAAAATATGAACTGGTGCATCATGAGCACAGACAGGAATAGGGCATGAATGGATCTCCCTCAGCAAGAGATCATAATGACCAGTGACAAGCTGGAGCAGATTTAAGGGCTGCACACAAACAGGGAGATACAGGAGGTGTGGGAATGAGGTTAGCAAAACTGGTTTCTGAAAAGATCTTTAACCCTGGAGATAGGATAGAAGCAGCTATTTTTGTTTTATGAAAATATCAAAATCTTTAAGCTCCAAGAGAAAACATGGAGCCTTACTGAAGAGGATGAGACCTGAGCCCGAGGCAGGGCACGGGTTCCCTGTGCTTAAAGCAGGGGCTTTGTGGGTAGTGCATCAGGCGTTCCCCAACCCCTCAAGTGCTTGCAAGTGGGCCTAAATGCTCATTGAGGGCATATTTTAATTAACTTCGAGTCTTCCTAAGTGGAGAGTAATAATAAATGCTGTACCATGAAGTTAAACTGCATTTAGTGACTAAGCAGGAATCCTTTAGCTTTGAATGAAACCCTCATACGTCCCATCAGCAAGATGAATAAAGGCTAAGTGTTTTGCATTTGCAGCTGTAACCATGGGCAGAAGAGAGATCCGAAATGATGGCTGAAAGCCTCTCTGCTTGTGTTTAAAGGGTCAGACCGTTCACACACAGCTCTCTGCCTTTCTCACCAGAGCCCTTGTGTGTTTTTGTGGCTGGCACCACTTACGTGGGCCACAGCTGACACCAGTGACGACCCCTGGAGCACCACATCTTGGGCTCATGGCCTTTTTCTGTGCTCTGAGATTCTCAAGTATCATTTAATTTGCCTGGCATGAGCTAGAGCTGATGCAAAATACATGT
>JAVSBS010006478.1:31217-41705 GCA_033124195.1 Coracias cyanogaster | reverse complement strand
CTACACACTTCAGTCCAAGTTCAGTAAATACAGATAAAATGTTCCTGGCAATTGCAGCCTTCCTGGAATCAATGCTCCTGCAGGCAACACTTCCGAGGACTGTTGTGAGCGGCTGTACCAAAAATGGGCATTTTTGGAATACCCTCTAGTTTCTACATCATGTTTGACGAAATGCCATTTGAAATCAAAGTGAGCCTGTAAGTGCTTTGGAATGGGCTGTAATGGGAATAATTTTCTGCTGCATTTAAAGCACAGATTTCTAATAGCAGCTGATGAGGGAAATAAAATTATTAGTTTATTTGTTTGTGCATATTAGCATTTTGTCAAACATTTCTTGTCTTTGGTTTTGAATTAATCTAACTGAAGGCCTATCAGCCTGCTGTGAGCTCAGCAAAAACCATGTTAAACACAACGTTTTATCTCCCTGCCCTTGACACAACTTGCAGTGGCTTTTCTCCTCTGTGGTCAGCAAGTCTCTGTTCTGCAAAGCAGGGTGGTTGCACAAGGTGAAAGCAGAACTAGCCAGGAGGGAGCCTGCCACATCTCATCTGATGGTGGAATATGACATGTCCAAGTCAACTGAACGCTTTGTTATTTTTCCTTGGTCACAAGTATGTAGGAGAGAAAAATGGCTTCTAGTTTATAGTAGTGGTGCTGGGCTGCAAGTTCTATGTCTTTCCAACTCACTCGATGGAGCATTGGGTGGAGCTAACCTGGCTTGTGGCTTCAGAAAAGGGAAATGCCACATTGGAGTGTCCAGACTCCAAGGAAATTACAAGAGAAATACCAACTTAGCTCAAGATGCTCCTCACATTCCCCTTCAGCTCATGCTATAGAAGCATTGAACTGCAGAGAAAAAATGGTGATGTTTGCTCCCAGGTGGCCTTCATGCCAACTATACATCAGGTCCTGCTCTGTTGGGTGCTGTATGAATGCACAGAGAGCAGCTGTCCCCGACTTGCTGAGCCTATGAGCCATTCAGACCTCATTCGTGAGATGAGCTGCATGCCTCGGGTAAAGGTTGGTTTGCACAAAGAGGAAAGGAACCTGTACATGGTCCTTGCTGACAGCAAAGCCAGCACTGTTAGTAAAAAATACTCCTGGTCTTTAAGGCAAGCAAATGTAAGTGCAGAATTGATCATGCCCAGGTTTGAATCCAGACACATCCAGGTCCTACTCAGGACCCCAGTTTAAGGGCAGATAGATGTCTGAGCAGCTGATACCGCTCTTACCAGCTATTTAGTAGTGATGGCAAAACAAGTTTCTGCTCCTGGCCAGCTAAGGAGAGCTGGAGAAGCTGCAGCTGGAGCTCTGCTGCTGTCCCCAGGCCTGGTTCAGCCACAGGACACCATGAAACCTCTGCAGAGCCACTTCTGTGAGGCACTATGAGATGACACGCAGCATGGCCAAGGCGACGTGATGTTCGAGATGCTCAGCAGACATGCAGCTTTCAGCTTGGTGTGGCTGGGTGCAAGGCACTCTCAGCCCTTGGGAGACAGCAGGACAACCTGACGCTCCTGGGCTCGGACACAGGTTGCTTCATTCCCGCACGGAGCTGCCCCCGCTCAAAACCTGTTTGTTTGGACAAGGGTACACAGATGGAAAATGAGAAGTAGTTGATTCAGAGGGAAAGCACCAGGCCTTCTTGCTGTGCAGGGTCAGATCCTGGAATTAATTGCTGCAGGATGTCAACAAGATAAAATTTAGCAGGATTCAAGAGAGGATTAGATGGTCCTGTGATCAGGAATCTTTGTGCAATGCTAACTGGGTCAAAGAAATACAAGAAGAATTAAGCGTTGTGCTTCCCTGAAGGGCTGAGCTGGTACCAGCTGGATTTAAAACAGATTCCTCTCCACCTCCCATTCCCAATCTTTTTATAGCAACAAGCAACTAGTAGGATCTGTGGCAAAGTGTCTTCTCTTTCCTTAGAATAATAAAGCATCGCCTGCTCTAGGAAATCCCTGAGAGCCACAGTGACAAC
Source organism: Coracias cyanogaster (assembly GCA_033124195.1). Lineage (NCBI taxonomy): Eukaryota > Metazoa > Chordata > Aves > Coraciiformes > Coraciidae > Coracias > Coracias cyanogaster. The sequence continues at coordinate 39,724 of JAVSBS010006478.1, read as the reverse complement.
TGGTCCACGATACAGTGTGTGGTGAAACCCTACTCACTTTATTTTAAAGATAGAAAATGGAAGTTTTACCTTCTCTGCTACCTCTAAGCTTCAGATCAAATAATTTCTCAATAAGAGAATGAGCTGTACAATAAACTGGCTGCAGATGAGCTGGCTGGGTTTACATCTTGAAACACTTTTCTAAGCATAATTAACAAAATAGTTATTTAACTGTATGATAGTATCAACCAGAAAAGCATGCAGGGCTGATAGTTGAATCCAAAAGTCAACACTAGTGGTATCATAGGGAAGTGTTGGGGCGCTAATGGGAGTGATGGTTTCCACCAGTAAAAAAACAAGAAGACACTGGGTCTTGCTGCATGTAAGTAAAGAAGCAAAATCCTCAGTGAAGCACAGACTTCACTCTCCAGGCAGGCAGATATGCATCAGCTGCTCCACAGAGCAGCTGGTGGCTGGGATGCCCAGTATAATATTTTCCAAAATTTTATTTTTCGTTAGAAAGATGCTGACAAAAATCTCTAGCCTTTGCACATTTTTCTGACACCGTAAAAATGCTGCTGGCACAATTGGCCAGGAGGCATGACACATTGCGTGTGACAGCAAGGGTAGTATGACCTGCTCCAAGCTCATCAGTTCACTTCATTAAATTTCAGTCTTCAACAAGAGGATTCTGAGAGAAATGTCTTACTAAGGCTAATGCTGGCAACAGAATATTACCTGGTAATTTCAGACAGAGAGTTGAAATCTTCTGTTTCTGTGCCCAAAGACAAAACTTTCTTCCTACAATCCATTGCAAACAATATGGGACGGAATGGAAAACATGTAAATGTTTAAATACCATCCCATTAGGCTTGGCAGAAATCAGGGATCACAGAATGATAGGGGTGATGCACATCGCCTTTGAACTTTTGGTATTTGAAAATAAGGATGAAAACAACTGCTGCCAAAATTGCCAAGGAAACAAACTCTCCCCAAACCTCCCCACCAAATTCTGTTGCATCTGAAGATGTTTGGTCAATTCTAGCAGTTTTGTTCAAAATGTGTTACAAAACTGTATTGCGTGTTCTGTTTTCCTTACTGCCTGCTCTTCCAGGAATAGTCAACACTTAATACAGTCCGTCACAGCTTTGTCAGACTCTGAGACATGGTGGGGCCACAAGGACCCAGCTATCAGAACCCTCTGATTAGGATTTATTAGAATTCTTTCCTTTCTCATTAACAGTATCAAGGGCTATATTTACATGGCAGTTTGTCATGCTTTTTTTTTTTTTCTCTTTTTCTAGGGAAGTGTTTCTTGCTTGGGTCATACTAAAACAGTTAGACTACAAGATTTTATGTCTCCTGGCACAAGCACTCACATCCTGATCCACACTAGCTCCCAAGATATCACAGCTCTCTCGTACATCAACAGAGACATGTATCTTTTATGGTGAGGGTCTGTCTGTTCTCCCATGTAGCAAGCATTAGGGCATGAGGAAACAGCCTCAAGTTGTGCCAGGGGAGGTTTAGGTTGGATATTAGGAAAAATTTCTTCCCCAAAAGGCTTGTAAAGCCCTGGAACAGGCTGCCCAGGGCAGTGATGGAGTCACCATCCCTGGAGGGATGGAGTGCTGGGGGACATGGTTTAGTGGTGGACTCAGCAGTGCTGGGTTAATGCTTGGACTCAATGTGTTAAAGGTTTTTTCCGACCAGAACAATTCTATTATTCTATGATTTATGGATCAGGGCCTTTGCAGACATATTTTAGGAGTCACTTCTTTCAGGACCTTGTACAAAGTATTCCATGCCATGAATACGTTTAAAATCACTATGAAAATAAAGTGCTGCACTGCACAAATCTCTCCCACTGGGGACAGAGGAGGGAACCAACACACCTGACAGGCTGAAGGCACATTGGTCAACATGCTGTGGAGAGCTATTCTGGAGAGGACATGGCCATGGCTCTGTGCTCTTCTCATCCCATTTGATCTGTCTGAATGCAGAGCAATTGCACCCGTGTTATGCTCCCTCGGCACCCTTCAGCTCCCAAGAGGTGATGCTCACCTGCAGCAACAGAAATAACTGAGGAGCCTGAGCTGGGGACCACTCCGCTCCGCCGTCCGGACACCCAGCACCTTCAGCAAGTTACTTTTTGAATTATTTTTGCTTTCTGTAGAATGGGAATAATTCTCACTCCAGGGAAGAAGAAGGATTTGTAAGATCAGCCAAAACTATAAGAAAAAACAGTTACACAGAATCAGACTTTTCATAGCCAGCAAAGAATTGTAGTGATAAAAAGGGAGCATGCTGCTGCAGCGCTGGGCGGGCTCTTTCTCTTTATCCGTTTTGATAGTTCCTACAGGACATGAGTAAGATGAACATAACGAAAAGGCTGGCTGTCTACTGAAGGTGATGGAACTAGAGGAAACTGCAGTTCTCACCCCATCAAATGTGAATGCTGAATTAAATTGTACAGCCACACCAAAGACTCAGTGCTGGGCCCAGCAATGTAAACCCAGTTCAGCGGAATGTGACTTCCCGTGTTTGGTGCTGCAGGTCAGACACTTGTCCTCACCCTCCCTGCCTGCCCTGGCTTGGAGGGTTAGGACAGATCGCAGGGGAGACATTCAGTTCTACATACACATGTGGTAACTTCATTTTTTGTACTTCTGGAATACTTATTTTCCCAGTGAAAGCCTAGTGGACTTAATGGAAAATTTCCTGTTGGCCGCCTTGGGCCAAGACCCAAATTTCTACCTACTGTTCATCTCCCTCTTCCCTCACTGGTCTGTGGATGAAGGATTCCACCTAAGGGAGAAAACATCACCGAGAGTAATCCCAACCCTTCCTGTAGTCTATTATCTAAACTTACACCAGAAATACTTCTAGTTTAATACGTGCAAATATTTGCAGGAATAGCCCACACTAACAGACAGGTACAGCCTCTCAGAGAGCAGCTAAAGAAGGACAAACCTTCAAGTGTTTTACACATTGCCTTCAAAAAACATTGCAAAGGGAATGAAAATACACAAACTCATGCATGGAGAATCTGAAAATCAAAATGCAGTTTGAAAGATAAGCACGTTTGACTTGCTCCTTTCTCTCTGGGCAACGCACGTGGACTTTTACTGAATATAGTTGCTCTTATTTACTGGAAAACTCACGACCATGCTGAGACAAAGGAAGCTCAGTCTGAGAAGTGTTAACGAAGGCAGACGCTAAATACCTCCATTTATTTCCTTTGCACGGTAACCTGTAATTCATATTTCAGAGATTACAGTAGCAGTTCTTGCATGGATGGCAGCTCATGCACCCCCCAACCTGCATGAGACCTGCACAAGTCTACTAAGAACTTGGTTCACAGCTTCCCACCACCGTGCAACCCCACCAACTGCAAAGCACTCTTGAGTGCCACGGGAGCCTGGAAAACTACAGACAACAACTAAAGAAGAAAATAAAAGGTTAATGCATCAGTCACTTGATGAGGTTACAAACCAACAGCCCTGCCATTGGGGACAGCACGTTGGCAGAGATGCCATCAGGCAGGATGCTTCCCTTCACCCCACGCTGCTCATGTGAGCGACTTGTTTGCAATTCCTAACATGGCTCTCACCCACTGCTTTGTCTGGGAGAGGTGTGAGGGAAGGACATGGTTAAAATAATTCCTTGCACATCCCTAAGCTTTCTCCCATCTAACCTGCACCTTGGTGATGTCTTGCTGGCAGGGTCAGCAGAACCAGCACATGGCTTGGTTCAGGTATTGAGGTAAAACAGGTCTTAGCCCTCTTAGCCAAAGAGCAGACTATTAACTGTCTGCTATTTTTTGAAAAGGAAGAAAGGAAATAAAATCAATAAATCCAGTCTCTGCAGAGTTATCAATGCCGCTAGCTACAGTGCAGAAACTACCATTAATTCACTATTGGCACCCAAAGGGAGCGGTTTGTGCCCTGAACTAGAAAAAAACAGAAAATGAGAGAAAACTAGAAATCTAAACTAAACTAACTAACTAGGTAAAAAAAAAAAAAAAAAGAAAAAAAAAAAGTGTGCTAGGAACAATTATCTGAAGCTTAAAGCTTTATGGTCATTAAAACCCAGCAGAAGCGTGTATATGTTGTTATTTTCTGTACCGTATGGTTGGTTTATTTTACAATAAACATCTAGCACTTTTAAAATAAATTAATACTGTCTACTGACACACCAAGAATATTCAACCAGAAGATACCTCCCTATCTTTTAAAAACTGATAACCTGTGAGAATACCAGGCTTATTTTGGAATAAGAAAATACTCAAACACACCAAAGGTCCCCATAGCTTAATTAGCTTTACTGCTTTCCATACAAACAGAGTAAGCGAACGTTTCAAGACCGAACAATTAGCGCCTCTGGGTTAGGAGGGGAAGATGAAAAGCAAGAAAGTAACCAGAACACTCACCTTTAATGAAGTACAGTTTCTTCCAAAAGGTCACTCGACGTTCTGTGCATGTTCTTGTCCTTTCTAGTGACCTTTTTCTCCATTTCTCCTTCTCCTTCCCTCTCTCTCTTTGGGCTCAATTCCAGTCATTTTAAGGCTTCTCTGCTCCACCCATATCAGTAGAAAAGAAATGCCACACAGACACCTGCACTGATTTGGGTAATTCCCACCCTATAAGGCACAAACTCAACTTTGTACTATCACCGAAGAGCCAGTAGACAGCGGGTATGAAGGACCAGTAACTAGGAGTCTGGTCAGATCGGTTTTGTGGTTACTTGTGTTAAAATATATGTAGTTATCTTACCACAAGTTAAGGAACAAATTTTTCTCCTACCTGGCTTAGGAAAACAGGACACAAGCTCAACTCAGTCCTTTGAGTGAGAGATGCTTCTCTCGGGACAGGACACCAGGCTCTCTGTTAATTTTGGCAGAGTTTTCCTACAGTCAGATCTCCCAATGCTTACATGCCAGGTTAGCAGGTATTATTAAAGAGCTCAAAAACTCCGATTTGGAACCATGTAACAACTGTCCTCATCTTAAAGCATAACATTAAGTAAATTAAATGCAGCAAGAGAAGATCCTAGAACGATTTTACCACTGAGGACCAAGTAGGTCATTTTTATTTCCATCGGGAGAGCCGGCTTTATAAAGGCAGTATTTAATTGGCATGGAGGTTACCAAACCAACCGCTGCCTCTGGGAAAGGCGGCACCCTCAGTATGGTCAGTGCCAGTCTGCGCACACCAGGCCTGTGTTACACGCCCCATCTAGTGGCAAGATTGGAAATATGATGGAAAGAATTAAAACCTCACTTGAGCCAGAACTCACTGAAGTCTGCCATGGGCTCATGGGGGGGGACTCTGTTGGGGACTTAGAGTGCTCCGAGACAGCAAATTTTCAAACTACAAACAAGCTGAACACTCTGTGGCATGTGGTATTCACGGAAACACCGAACAAGATGATTTATTTTAAAGCAAAGTGGTGCCAACATACTGAATGTGGTGGTGCCAGTGAGATCTCCTGTGTGCTTCAGTGCTTTACACTGTAAGTGTGCTCCGATGTTTTAGGTTTTTCTGCTGCTAGCACTGGGAACATCACAGAAAACATGAGTCTGCAATGTTACACATACACTTGGAGACACAAGAAACCCCCTCGGAAAGAATGTGGCATTAAAATAAACTAAGGACAAGTTAGCCGAATGTCATTTCTGGAAAAAAACAAACAAACAAACAAACAAACAAAAAACCCCAAACAAAAAAGGCAGCAAGAAATCTTCACTTTGTTCCCCTCCCATGGTAAATTAATGGAATCTTTGAAACCTTTCCAGCTGTCAGACCCCAAAGTCTACTTCGGGCTTTCTGAGGAAGGAAGGAGTGAGGCCTTCAGGACGCAGACAAAACCTGTGACCCCTAAACTGTACAACTGACCTTCCTGACTGACTTGGGAAGGTCAGAAGATGGCCAAAAGATGAAGACACGGGGTTGAGATCTGAGTAGGTTTGGACATGGGCTCTCCACAGAGTCTGGAAGCATTACTAACCAGGTCCTCACTTTGCAATCCAAACCCAACTGATTCAAGCAGTTTTCTGGCCTGCAGATCTAGAAAGTAACACAAAGTAGAGGAAAGTTTTTCTGGGATTCTCGAGTTTGTTACCTGCTTCCATTTTACCCTTCACACACTTGACTCACTGTGGCTGGATGTGCAACTCTTAAGTTAAAATATGAATTAGACTTCAAGAAGGTTTGAAACAGATATTGGATTTATTGGTCAGCTATGAGTAGGAAAATACATTGGTAAAGAAAAAGAAGACCCTGTATATAAATATAATACTAACTAGTTAAAATTTGACCAAGAAGAAAGTTCCACTGAAGAGAACAGTAAAAGCCCTTGTTTACCATCAGACCATATTCAGTTTCCCATTTATCTTATTGAAGAGCTGCCTATAGACAAATGCAACATTCTTTGAGCTTAGTGCAGATAATGTGCTGGTTTTTGTTACATGAATGGTAAACAAGAGTTAGTCCAGTGCATTACACATTATACAGAAGTACTGTGAATAAAGACTAAGATATTCTAGTTTAGACACTACTTAAACATACCAAGACACTTGTTACAAATTTATGCAACCAAAAGAAAAGAAGAGCAGTTAACATACTAAAAAATACTGTGTCTGGCTGGATGAAAAAGGCTTGCTACTTAAGCGGTTAACTGAATTTTTTTAAGTTTTACAGTGTAATTAGGTTCCCCCCACCCCAATGGTGTTGTGATTATTTTGTCATTCATACAGGTTTTGTATGTGGTTGAAAAATCAAGCCGTAAGCTATTTTCTATGTCTGTCCTAAAAAAGAAAAAAGGAGCTGCAGAAGTTAATCAAAGCTGCATACATACATGTTCTTAGTCAGTTTTGTCAAATGCTAGCCAAATTGGCGACTCTTTTTTAAAAAAAAAAAAGCTGCTTAAAGGACAAAATAATTACAACGTGCATCAACTTACATGCTCTTTCCCCCCCTACTTGTGTTATGTTAAAAGCGGTAACTTGTGGTATTAGTCTTATACTCTAATCAATTCTTTTAGTTAAAGGTATCTTTCAATTTACACCTTGACACCCAGAATTCTTGGTAAATGTAAATAAAAGTAGACAAGATATGGCTGACTGTACTTTAAGTGGAAAAAAGTCTGGTCTAACCTAAATAAATCCTTTCAATCCCAAGGATGTTCTGTGACTTTTGCAATATGTGCTTTTACAACAAGAACACTGAAGGTACATTATGGCAACACCCAAAACCACCTTGAGTAAAAATATTGCAAGTAACCATTTTATGTTAAAAACTATGAAGGAAACATTTTGTTTTTGTGAAGACGCGGTTTATTGCCTTGTTCTATGTTATAGCTGGAAACTGAGACTTTTCAGTTAGATTTGTTTGACACAGGAATAGATTTTCTTTGAAAGACTGACAAAGTTTATCTCAGCTCTGTTTTGGTGCCATCTGGTCTTTCCCTATATTCAAAACATTTCTCCTCTGTTCAGCCCCCGAGTCATTGCTGCAGTCCAGTTAAAACCCAGTGAAGTCAATGGAGTGTCTTCAATGTATTCAGTGGGTTTTCAATTAGGACGTGATGGACTAGAATAAAAGCTGGAGGAAACGATTATTTAAATGGACCCTTAGACTGTAAGGTGACTAAGCAGGAACAGCTGTGTTTCCAAAAGCATAAGGGGCCATATTTTAACATGCTGTCATAAATTCAAATGTTTTTTAAGACTAAGCAATATAGGAGAACACATATTGGATAAAGCTCAAACCTTTAGAATCTAACAAGTGCACTCAAGCTCCAGCATCTATTAAAGTAAATTATCCCCCTCTAAGAAATACAAAATGAGTAAGTGCTTCCCTTCCCCTTCTGTAAAGCTTTCTGGACTCCTTACACAATCCAGATAATCAGAAAAGAAAAATAGTTTGCTCAGTTTGACAAGCGAAATTGGCTCATCACCACTGGAAATTGTCATGATGTACATTACCAAGACATCGTTAAGGAAACAGGAGTAAAACACCTTTTATTCACACTTTACAAAAAAACCCAAAAAAACAAACAGAAAAAAAGTAACACTACGCATTAAGTCTACTACAGCAATACTACCAGCATTTCAATGTACTGATTATAAACTGGACATGTTTGGTGTTTTCACAACTAAAACCAAAACAAAGTAACCCCAAGAGATCAGGTCCCAGACAAGGATTCAAGATCAAAATTTCTACTGAAATTTTAAAATGTACATTTTACATATCCGAACTGTTTGTAATTTTTTACTTTTAGCTTAAAACAGATCGGTTTGAACACACTTAGGTGCTGACTACTTTTCAATAAAATTTTGAATCATTATTACCAATCCACTCTCTTATATATAAAAATTCACAATATTTAGAAACTTTTATATTTGTATTTAATAATAGTAATAATAACAGTTTATTATTATTTTTTTATTATTTTATGTATATTTATAGTAACAAAATTTTGACCAAATTGTGCAGCTCTACAAACAAGCATGGCAGACATTGTAC
>JAVSBS010006478.1:0-26177 GCA_033124195.1 Coracias cyanogaster | reverse complement strand
ACTAACAACAACTGATTCTTTGATACCTGTACATAAATTCAAGAAAAAAAAAAAAAAAAAAAAAAAAATCACAAGTCTGTATTTTTTAAGCAAAAAGGTGTAAGTGGGGGGAAAAAAGAAAAAAAAAATTAATCATTTCAACAATGTGGCTTTTCTCCAAATCTTTTTTGGAAATAAGTCTGTCTGAGCATACAATGTGCAAAGTTATATTCATCTGTAGAACCTGGTATCTCTGGTTTATTATAATAAAAATCCATTTCTTCATTTACAAAATCTATTAAAAAATTAAACTGAATAGGACTTACATGACATTTCTATCAATTCCTTTCGCAGTTCTAACAATACAGCAACTCCAATGTTATCCTTTGTCATAACTCTGTTCAGCATAGCTTCGGAACCTTCTGAGTTTGCCATAGCTAGTTGATTGAACTCAACAGTATGTTTCTGAACCAAAGTGAATCTGAAAGGAAACATCATATATATTTTTTTCCAGCAGCCAGATACAAAAGGAAAACGTTATAAATAATTCTCCTTTTAATTAAAGCTCAAACATATTTATGATGTGGAAAAACTGACTCACATTATTTCATACAATCCTAAACTGAACTCAAAGGATAGTTTTCCTAGCAATTTTTAGGTATTTTATACTAATTAAGTTTCAATTAAAAGGGAGAGAGAAGGAGAGGGATAATAGAAAAGCAGTCACTGTTTCTAATTTTGCACCAATTTGTAATTCCAAGACGCAGGTTTCATAGAGAGGGACTAAATAATTTTTGCGAGCCAAATGGTATCAAACCTGGCACCTACATTTACTTGTCGATAGAAAGGAATGGATGGAGGAAGGGGGGAAGTTCCTACTCTACTGATATCCAAACAGTTGTACAAAATCAGCAAGTGCTGCAGCTCTTAAATAATGGCCCATTTCCCCCCCCCCAGAAGTGAGCAGTGATATTAAGGGTCTTGTCTTTTGCTTTATCAGAAGGCTGATGCATCAAAAAGTCAGTGTCATCTGAGGTCTTATTTCAGCAATTCTGAGGATTATCAATTCCTTTATTCAGGAAAAAAAAAAAAATATATATTTGCTTCACTTTTCATTATTAATGTCTAATGGTTGGGACACACACATGCAACAACTGAAGTACAGTTTAGTGAACTTCTAACCTGCATTGCTCTAACAATGAAATTCCAACTTCAAGGTAAAATTTTGTATTGCTAGCTATGCGCAGAAAGATTTAGGCACTGAGGAATATTCTGTTAAAACACTGCATGACTAAAAAAAGGGCGACAAATGCCGAAGTGTTTGAGCTATAGTCTGACCTGAGAAATTATGCGAAAGAGTAAGACACAATAGAAGGCTTTGCAAAACACATCACTTACTTTTCTGTTTTGAAAAATATTGCACAACCATCAACATGTTTTCTTTCCTGCTCTGACATTGTCCTAGCTCTAGATTTTGGACTGAAGAATCCATTGTAGCCACGTTCTTTCAATTCTACCAGGAAAAAACTGTAGTACTGTTCCGTTTCAACCTCCTATAAGTTGTAAGACAGCAGAGTATAAATGTACTATTAGCAAAATACAGAGGACTGATATTATTTAGATTCTTCAGAACTGTAAATAACTTTCAAATTAGATTTAAGGGAAGAAAATGGTAAGATTTAAGTAATCAGAGAATGTAAATTTAAGAGCAATATCCCTACTTTAAGAAAATATAAATGAATTTCTGTAATCCCCAGAGTTACGATTATCACAAGCCTTTTATTTGAAAATGTGTCAATTATAGCTGCACATAAACACGCAGGCACAAAGACACCCCCACGTACGTGCCTTTGATCAGCAGCTGCTAGTTCACATTCCAGCTGTGTGGGCTGAAAAGCATTCTTTTGATGTCAAGCAACAAATAACGTTCTAAACACCACTTTTTTTCCTTTGTTTTCAGAAGATTTTGAAAACAGATCATTTACTGTAAATACATTTCATATAGAAAAACCAGCACATGGGAATAGAAAAGGAAAAGTAGTAATAGTATATTTTTTACCTGAAGACTTATGATGTCAGCGTTGCAGCTCAGGATTTCCTGCATAATGGCTTTTTTTCTGTATTCCCAGTTCAACGCCCAAGATGGACAATAGCCATACAGCTGCCGGGTAGCATATTTATCACAGAGTACGTTGTAACACATGACAGAGAACAAGGCTGCAGAACAGTAATTTTACTTAAACACTGATATATTTAACAAAAAAGAAAACTATATATATATATATATATAGATACACATTTATGTTCTTCATTTTTGTCTTCTGCAAATTTATCAATTCATCCTTCATTTGCTTCAACCAAAACAGCACCTATATCTATACTAAAAAAAAAACCTGTTAGTCCTTCTGGGAAGATAAGTTACAAGTTTGGATTTATGGCAGCTGTCTTCTAGCATTTAATTAGAAAAGAAAATCCCATCTCCCCCCTATTCGGTTAAAGCAGTAAAGAGCAGACAAACGTATTTCATGCTACATGATGCTCTGCTGTGAAAGCCTCATCAAGGTAAGTGTATTTGAACACATATATATGCCGGCTATACAAAGGTCTGCAAACTCTTCAAATAGAATATCTAAACTCTACCATAATTATTGCCACACGAACTGTAACATATCCATAGGCAGACTGAGGATCCCTTCACACAGTGAAAACAAACAGGCAAAATAAAAGCCCTAATGTTTCTACCTCAAAAAGCTTACAGTTCAGGTGTAAAGAAACAAAACATCTACTTAGAATAGGAGTGATAATGAGACAGTTTGGGGCTACTCAACAGGTAATCCAGCAGCACAGGTTCTAGGGTTTTTTTGAGTTTTTTTGTTTGTTTTAAAAAGAACTACTGAATTTGCAGTACCATAATGAGGTACGTGGAAGCTTACTGGGAGCTCTTCTCAAACATGAAGTACAATGCAGGGGAAAGAAACAAGGCAGTTGTTTGAAGATTGGGCAAATTGAGGCAACAATCTGGGGTTAACTGGGGGCCAAAGCCCAACATTTTGAAGACAACCAGGTGACAGCAAAAGACAAGCTGCAGTAACATCATGAGCTTTGAAGCAACCACCTAATAAAATTAGTGAAGGAAAGTAATGTACATCCACCCTGAAAGAGAGAACACTGCAATAATAGAGAAATACACTACAATTCTGGGTTGCAGATAAATAGAAAAGGCTTTTAGATAATTCATGCAGAAAAATTAGCGAACAATTAAACATGGCCTGAATCGCAACAGCAAGAGAAGCACTGAGTCAAAGATGATATATCGGTTACTTAAAAGAAAAAAAAATACTACATTTTTTGGAAATCATGCTCATGTTCTTCCATTTTTTTATTCTTTAATAAATGTTCAACTCAGCCTGCTATAATTCAACTATTAACTGATTGTGGACAACAGTTTCAATTCCTGTGAGAAGGCTGTTAATTAAAAAGAAATTACTTTCTAGTAAAAGATGGGTAAATTGAAACAGGTGTTCCAGTTGAGATAGAACTACTTCAACTGCCTGGTCAGCACTGCACAGATGACTGGTTAATTGAAGCATTAATTTTTTTTCAGTAAAGACCAATTGCTTTTATAAGAGAAACCAAAACAAAACAAAGGAAAAAATCCTTAAAGTGTTACCATACCTGTTGGTCTTGTACGGTCTGGTTCTTGCAACATAATCCAAGACCTTGGAGGTGGTTGTTCTGTCGAAACTACGGGAATATTTTAGAGATACAACAAGTGATCATCACATTCACTTTACACAGCAGAAAGAAATGTTTTAAGAATGATCACTTACTTCTTTTTGCAGTACCTGCCAAATTATCAAGCAAATAGTTCAGTAGCCTTCGCGTCCCGTCTGGTTCCTGATAAAGGTTCAGAATATCCTGTGTAAGTGGATTTCCTGAAAACATATTTACAGAAATAGTGAAAAAAACATACAGAACCATTACGAACTTACATAACAGCGTTTAAAGCTGGCACCTCTCAGAAACGGTACTGCATTTACTGTGAACTGCTTAAAGGTTTCAAGTCTCAGGTCTTTAATCCCACAAAACACTAGATGTGTGAATGGCTTTAGTGAGGTAAACCCCATCGCCTCCTGAGTCTGTCTTGTGACAGACAGCCCCAAGGGTGGTCGCTGGGTCTAACCATGAAGGACGGGCATGGCACGACACGCAGGCAGAGCTGACGAGGCCAAACACAGGAGCCACCTCTGCTCGATGCGAGTGAAACATCCACCACCAGTTTATTCGCCGGTCATAGCTGAGTAGTCTACCAGCTGCCAAATGTATAAGCGGATCATAAAAGTCTTCACGGACAACGCACATTGCAATTATCCAGTTTTAAGGGGGAGAAAACTGACTTTTCAGACTTTACAGTGTTTAGAGGTATGGTAGCACTCAGTGCTCCTGATTTTGCAATACAAGTTCCCCTGAGGCCAGCAATTTTACAGCTAGTATCCACATAGTTCAGAGAGGAAAATTAAAAAAAAAAAAAAAAAGAAAAGGATTTAAGTTGCTGCTTGCATGAACAGCAGAGTACCCGCCGGCAGCACAAAGCACGTTCCCTTTTTGGAGCTGAGTATCTACAGTGAACTGCAGACTAGTTCTTAGTTGAAGCAGCACCGTATTCAACGCCTGCGCAAGCAATGGAAAGCTTCTGCTCACTATGCAGAAAGAGAAGCAGACCTCTTTGTACGTGGACTGCTTCATCAAACTCCTTTTTCTTAAATAATCCATAAACAACAATATTTATAAACATGGAATAAGTAGTACACCTGTGATTGCTATTCATTAACATTTTAGCAACTAGCAGTCTACGGCGATTACATCTCAGAAGCGAGATCACTAAACAAAGCACCCATACCAAGAAAAAGCAGCAGTACCTTTCAGACCCAAAGTCTGTAACTGGAACAGTTTTCCCAGCTCAAAAGGTAAAACTCGTAACAGGTTGTTATTTAAATGTAGTTCCCTGTAGACAGAGCAAGAATCATATAGGGCTGAAAACAGACCAACATTTGTCTTCAGCAGCATAGCATAAGAAGTTCAACTAAAAGAGAAACAATATACTAGCAAACCATAATATTGAAAAACTCGAAGACTAAACACAATAGGTAATTGCAGATGTACTCAAAACACACACACACACACAGACAAAATACATCTTCTGTTGAAGTACAGAGGAAAGTAGCTGTTTGGCAAGTTCATCTTAAATAGTCAGAGATTTTGTAAACATTAGCAATCATTAAATGCTTTAATAACTGCAAGTGAAGAAAAACTAACAGCTCAGACCATGCAACAGTTCCACTATGACTGAACTCCAAATAGAGGAAATCATATCCCAGAAAACAAATAAGCAAAAAATCCAGGATCATGGCAGTACAAGTAGAGCTATGACATTACCATATAATAGTTATTTACAATAGTAACTTTCTGTTATTGGTTGGTTTTGATTTTTTTTGTTGTTTTGGATTTTTTTTTCCAGTCTTAAGACAAAATACATGCTTTTTATCTTACAAAGCCAGGAAGGAACCGAATTAACATCCTGAATTCCAATATCCCAGTGAATTGGGCAGAGAAAATGGACTTGATAGGAGCTTTGCACCTTTTTAAACACATTTCCATCTAGTGAAAACTTTCCTCACCATATTCAATAAAAAGTTGCTACTTCAAAGTGTTTACAACTTGATGCCTAGAGACTTGAAAAGTATTTTGGGGCAATGAAAAAAAGGAGAAAAAAAAAGGAAACCTGGACACCATGTCACCTTAGCTCTTTTAGATTTCTACAAGACAGCATCCGAAGCAAAGACACACAAGTCTTTTTCCAGCCCTGCATTTCAAAAGCAATCTTCTTCTGAAGAAAGCCAAAGGCTAAAGCCTGGCCCTTCCCCAGCAAGGACTTCCTGAGAAATTATCTTCATTTCACTGTATATTTAGAAGCCAAGTAGCTTGTTTTAGAGACACTCTGGGCTGTGCAATAGTGGAAGAAGACACAGCAGGGGACTTTATATTTCATTGTGTTATCTAGACATGCCAAGTGATTGCTCAATGGAAAGCCAGGCTATAGCACACCTACCCAATTTGGGGGGGTCGGCATCTTTTGTTGGTTTTTTCAACATAAAACCTCATAGACAAAAGCACATATATTTTAGAATAACTCAGAAGCCCAGTGTGACATTCTAGGGTTTCTAAGTATGAAAGAGGCACATGGATGCTAGAAAAGAGGCTGGAGGGATTAAAAAACAAACAAACAAAATCAACATCTCCACCAGTTCTCAGCAATTCCATAGACATCCGAGACTTAAATTGCTATGATTTTTAGGGATGATATTCTATATGACATAAAGTTACCAATTTATTCTTTAGGAAGCTGCTTTCTCCTCTAAGAGTTTTTCAAAGCACTGCTGAAGTCTAAAAAAAAAGTTATGCTTGACTTACCAAAAAAAATATACTAAATTCTTCTAGAGGAAAAACACTGACCTGGAAGAATGGCACAGTAGTAAGCATCACTACAGTTCCTCTCTTGGATGAAAGAATTATTTTCTCTAATGATCCTTGCCTCTCTCTACACAGCAAAGAGGATCACAGCAAATCCCACCAGTTCTTTCAAGCACATCAAGAGAATCTCTTTTACTGATGAGCTTTCCAAGATAACGTGTTACAGTGTTTATTTTTAATTCTCTTTCCACAAAGATCAGAAATCTTACCACTCTGACACCTCTTTCCTCAAGTAAAAAGGGAGACGCAAGGTGCATTAGGCAAGCTGTGCCATAAGGACCAAACCGAGAGCTCTGGACGCGGGAAGAGCTGTTAGCAATTCTCAAGCGTAAGTGCACAAGTGATTTCTGTGGCTCAAGGATGGCACCAGCAATGCCCAGTGTTGAATTACCATTAGTTTCAACAACCTCCCAGAAGCTATGGAAAGTGTCTTCAGTAAGAGCATAAAACTCCAGTGCAGCTAAGACCTGCAAAACACTATCACGCTTTGGGGGCTTTCCTTCGCTTTTACCCCAGTGGAAAGAACTCACGGATCAGCTGCAATTACTGAGGACAGAGAGTGCAGTGGATCAATGCACTTTGGCATCTCGAGATCTGGATACAAGCATTATGTTTAGGTCATAAACAGAAAACTAGCATGATGCTAAACCCCAGCTACACATTTCGCATTCACAAGATTGAGTCTTCTCTGCTAAGAGGAAACCAAGGACTTGGAAGGGCTGGAGCTTCATAGAATCAGCCAGAATAAGCTGAGAAAAGTGGTGGGAAGAAGGCACGGTGGTTTTTGACACTATTAATGCCCATGAGTATTATGTTTACAACAATACTCTAAAAGGAAAAACATGGATTGAAATAAAAGGATGCAAATGAATTACAGCGAGGAATTTGAGAACACTCCAGCAAATCTAGGATAGCTAGCTCACAATACCTGGGGAGTGGATAAAGGAGGGAAGAAATCTGTTACTAATAACTGCTTTTAACTGAAACAGTAATGTAAAGCTCTCTTTGGAACAGACTACTTCACAGCTGAAAACATCTATACAACACACTAAAAAACAGAGCTGCCAACTGGGCTCTAAAAAGCAAGGTCCCTTTGCTCAGCCTCCAAGGTTGACACTAACTGCTTGGGAATTTGAGCTTTTAGTACCAATTTAATCAGCTATTTTAATCCTCCCCAACAGAGTGGACTTTTCTAAAGTAGAAGAAAATGCAGTCACTGATATTTCCATGTGCAAGCTGGCTTTGTTTCCAGTTTCATTAGAGCTGCGCTGGCAGGCCATTTTGCTATTGTCTTCTCTACTTCTAATAACTCTCTCGTTATTTTTAGACTTGGGTGTCTTCTGGATTTGAGAAAGCCGTCCGTAAATGTCTCCAAAATTAAATGCAATGAAGGCAATTACTGGTAACTAATAAACCTAAGGTAAGGCTTTTCCTTTGGGTCAAGGGCAAAAGAATGTTGCCTGTAAATATTTACTCTCGTATAAATCATTTCTGTATTTACATAACACTGTTTTCAGAAAGTGAAATGCCGTGGTCTTACTTATAATCTCAATAGACATCACTATTCATGTTCC
Source organism: Coracias cyanogaster (assembly GCA_033124195.1). Classification (NCBI taxonomy): domain Eukaryota; kingdom Metazoa; phylum Chordata; class Aves; order Coraciiformes; family Coraciidae; genus Coracias; species Coracias cyanogaster. The sequence goes on along the minus strand of JAVSBS010006478.1, from coordinate 18,093 downwards.
ACTTCCAAAAGGAGGTATCATTCCATGCAAACTTTGTAAAATTGAGGAGGAAAAAAAAGTGCATTTAAAACATCTTTTGTTCTCCCCAGTTTGCACAGGAGCACAGTTGCACAATAGCAAAGGTGGGAAGGAGATTATATTAGACAAGTTGTAATTGTTATAAAATAAACAGAATAAGGACTATTGCTAAGAATATTTACTAAAGATTAATAAAGAGAAAAAAATTGTAGTTATAATAATGAATGCTTAATCTGAACTTTTTTCTACCTTGCTATAAGTTAAAAGCAATTTTTTTGGTGTGTATCAGTATTTCTTAGAGAACCCTGCCACATAAAAGAGTCTGGAAAGAGATATATAAGAGAGGAAAGCTGACATGGAAAAATAGAAAATGGGTGACTGCCATCAAACTGAGCACTTCTGAAGCTCATTCCATGCTGTCATACAGGGGAACAGGAGATCACAGAAAAGCCAGCACTGCTAGAGCTGCACAGACCATACCAAGTACCCAGGGAGACAGATAAAAAGAAGTGAGGGAGGGTGGATCTACTTATGCTTTTCCTTTTCTAGAACGTAAAAATTATGCTGAAATCTAAACTGCTGCTACAAACACAACAAGAGATCAATTTTAACTCCTGTTAGATTTTACATACCTGAGTGACACCATGTTTCCGAGCTCTGCTGGTAAACTGCGAATTTTATTAGAGGACAGGTCCAGATATACCAGATTGTGAAGCTTGGCAATGTCTGAAGGAATACGGGATAAGGAATTGTCACTGAGATGCAAAGCTGTCAAATGGGTCAGTGTCCACAATGATGAACTTAAGCTTCTCACTTTCCCTGTGAAAAGAAGGTACAAAAGAAAAGAGAGGATTTAAAATATGTAAGTTTAGCAATAATTACACATCATGGAAATACGTATGGGGGGAGCTTAAGGGGGAGTTTTGTTTGTGGTTTGTTGTGTCTTTTGGCATTCTTACTATTTTACTCAACGAAAATTCCCTTAATCATTGATTCTATAGATGAAAAAAATTCAGTAATGCAGAAGAGAATGTAAGGTGTTGCCAGAAATGCTTAGATTGTTTTTAACAATCCACACTTAATGTTTAAACATCTGTCTTTCTCAAATTCCATACAAAACAAGACATGTTTACTAACTGACCATAAATCCAATGATTAACAGATATGTAAGAAGCAAATTCTTCTCAAATATAAACTAGAAATTGAAATGAAAGATGCTTGATCGGTTTGCCCCTTATTTCTGCACAACATCTTTCAAACCAAAAAAATCTTTATTCTATGGCATTAATCCAGCCAAGAACAGATAGAAGCACTATATTTAGGGTGACTAAGATGCTTAGTTGAGAACATGGATTTCCATCTGGCATTCAACTAAAAGCTGCATAAACTATTGCCACATATTTTTTAAAAAGGGTATGATTTTTGTATAAACTGAAGGGTGGAAACATGGATTTATGTGACAGAATCAAGATTTTCATATTGCTGCATGCAAGGAATGTGAGATATCATCAAAAGGTCTGAAAATATTTCTTATCTTCAAGAGGTTGGCTTTTTTTCTACCCCAGGAGTGGATCTTTTTTCATTTCTAGAAGTGATCTCATTTTGTACCAAAAGCAAAAATTAGTACCATTAGAAAGAGGACCAACACTAGTTTGTCCAAGGCAAGAAGTTACTAGCAACAGCCTTCAAAAACACTCACCATGACTCACCAATACTAGTAACCATGTGGTTAATATTATACCAACATACACACTTTGTAATTCCTTTCCTTGGATGATTTTTTCAAAATAAAGTAATGATATCTAGTGCCTGGGGAAAGCTACGCTGATACACACGTATTTGGGACTCAGCCCCCAGTAACAAAAGGTTTAACACATGTATCATTTCCAGTGAGCCATAAGAAAGTAAGTGGCATAAAAAAAATCCTGCAGTGAAAAAGCTCAGTGATTTAAATGAGAGGAGTTAAAACATTTGTGGCTTTCTGGATTAGATGACCAAATATTTTGCAAGGAAAAGACTGTGTGAACATTAATAAAACAAAAACATTGTCACATCCTCATGTTTTATTTTGCAAGGCAAATGCATACAGTTCTGAAAGGATTCATGCTACCGTCATACTCATTAAGGAATGTTTTGAAAGGTTGTAAATACAAATCAATAGTTCTTTGCACTTTTAACATTGAATTAACACCTCTTTCCCCCCACCCAGTGCCAAGAGGTGACTGTGATCAAAGAAACCCTTGTAGCTGAAAGGACTTCCAACCAGCACCACCGATCCATCCTCTCCACTACCTGCCACTCTCCTGGCTGGAATCAGTCTGTAGCGAGATTACCAGGCATGAAAGGCAAGAGCCATCACTTAATGCATTTCCTCTGCAGAGGCAGCAGATGTCCAAGTGGATATCCAAGCCTAATGCTGATATATAATGCCGATTCCTGAAGCAGCATTTAAGTAGGTTTCTGCATCTGTAACCTTCAAGTAAAGAATGCTATTCACATGTTAAAGCACGTGGCACTTGAAGCAAGACACAGATTCAATGATCTGGATGGAAAGACTCTTCACAATTCAAAGGACTCCATCTGTATTCTTCCTTCCATGAATTTCTGTACCGGACATCTACTTAGGAATATCACATAGCACTTTCTGCAGCCTCTAAAAGAAACTCTGTCTTTAAGCAAAATTTCAGCCTAAATTTACAATATCACAAAATAATGTTTAAATTCTTAAACTATTTGATTGAATCTCCTTGTAAAAACACTGTAAGTAGCAAAATCAGAATTTACTCTACACATCAAGAGAGATTGGTGTCCCACACCAGCTGGAACTCCTGTTTATGAATTCTGAGTATTATCTTATTTTCAAGAAAATATTAAAGTCAAACAGTATCTCAGAGCTAGCACAGTTCTTGACGGGTTTTTTGCCTTTTTTTTTTTTTAATCTCTAGAACAGGGAAAATATTTACAATTGCTTTTAAACTGAAATCTTCTGCTTCAATAGAAACTATACTGCCATGTCTAATACAACATTCTTGTTACTTTAAGTAACAGCATATGTCTATACATCATCCCAAACTTCACCCTCTTCCCTCTGACAAACCAGATCTTAACTCCATGCTCTCACCCACCTCATCTTCTTAAAACAAAGAGCTCACATCTGTATCCTCATTTTCCCAACTTTTCTACATGCTAGGATTCCATGCTAGGATTCCAGCTGCTATGTTGGTGTGCTGGCTCACTTCAAGGTAGGTATCTCCACTCCAGACCTCTTGCCCAAGCCTGTACTATGTAGACTAGGCCTAACTTGCAATGAGTTCATAACTTGCAAACATTCCTCCGTTTCTTACCACTTATTTCCAACTCTGCCCAGTGTGATTTCTTTCCGTTGGCTGCTTCCTCTGAGGACATAATTGTGTACATCCTCCGTGGATCAGGTGGATCGTACTTTTCCTTGGGCATTCCTGTTGAGACAAAAGGACAAATAATTAAGATATTATATGCTGTGAACTCTTTAAAAGGCTATTTCCTTTTCAGTTAAACTTCGTATTGGATGTTTGCTCCAAATACTTTTCAAAACTCTGGGTACAGGTAACCTGTGCCCATCTACAAACTTCACTGAGTGGGAAAGACTGCTATAAAAAAGAACACAGATTCCTGTGGCTCCTAGAACGGCACATGACAGCCTAACCCTCCACTCAATAATTTAACAAAACCTGTAAACCAACATAAACATTGTGTCCTGCCACCCATCATGAGTATGTCAGTGTGTCCTCCAAAATCAACCTGTTCTACTGCAGGCTCTTGAATAATGAAATTTCAAAAAGCGACAATCACCACCACTGGATTCTCTCTCATACAAACCACAAAGAAACATTTGCTAATAAGCTAGTAATCAGTTCCAGGTTTATCTCAATTCTCAACTTTTCACACAAATCAGCATCCAAGAAAAGAATTAAGGTTTCAAAAAGATCCTTGGTTCAACTTCAAGTCTGCAAAATGATAGCTTTTAATCCAACCTTCATCGTACTCTTTTCACTCTGAAAATATTCTACCTGAGTGAGCCATTTCTACCACTTTCTTCAGCCAAGTGTTTGACACTAAAATTTAACAACAGTTCTCCCTCTCTCCTTCACAATATTCCTGATGGCTTTACATTTTTTAAAATTTCTTATCTCTTTTTACCATAGCAAATAATGGATTATGAGAGAGGTGGCAGAAACTGGGCTCAAAAAAAACCCCTCCCTCCTCTCAAGAAAACCACTCCTTCCAGTTTTCCTGCACATCAACACACTTGTACTGTTCCACTGCAAAGAGGGAGAGAAATAAAATAGCATTCCTGGTTCCATACTAGAGCCCTGTGCCATAATCCTCTCCGTACTGAGCTTACTCCCCTCTGTCTCAGGAGAAATACATCTGTGTTTTAGTCAGTTAAAAGGAAAAAACAGCTTACACAGATTTAAAATAATCAAAACAATGTTCATTTACGAAAGCTGGGTGTTTTCAGGTTACATAGGACTTCCAATATAAATCACATTTATCACAAGAGTAATGCTTTTGCATCGCTCCACACATATCTAAGAGCTTTTATGGCAAAGATCTCACCATCTTAAACTGCCCCATCCCAACACACACAGAAAGGCACAAGCAACAAGCTATAAAATTATTCATACAAAACCAGAGAAATTAAACAATGCTGGCTCAAATCACATTTACAAAAACATTACAGCAATATTATGCAATTATTAAGCAAAACCCTTTACAACAAGATGATAATGCTACCAAGAAAACACTCAGTAATGAAGAAGCTATGCTGGTCGCAATCATGAGCACACCTGCCTACTAGATCTTTTAAGGCTTTATGATTTTCATATCCCTAGACAAAGTGAATACACCAGAGAAGTGTTGAGAATAAACAAGTAATAACTATCAGTAAATTAGACTATCAACCAAACTTATTATCTGTTTATTGAATTTACTAGAAAATGTTTACTTCACATGTGAAAAAAAAGCCAACAGAAGCCCCCAAAACTTTCAGCTATTTATGCATCTTTCATTAAAATAAAGCTTTTAGGCACCACATGCTTACTTTTAATACAACAGCTCTTTTATTAACTCACACTCCTCCTGCCCTTTCCCCCTGCCACTACAGGTCAAAAACAGATTTCTAGAGTGAAAAGAAATTCCCCTTTTAAAAGTGAATTGTGGGTAAAAGGATGAGATTATTAATAGCAGCTGGGTGGAGCTCCTTAAAGAATGAAGGCACTTGAGTACCCAGGGTACAGGAATCACCAAGAGTAACACTTTCTTCTTCAAACTAAGCTAATTAAAGGAGATGGGGCTGATTATAACCCCTGGAAACATAAAAGTGTTATGTTAAAAAAAAAAAAAAAAGTTACTCCCTGCAGTAACTATGCAACTAGTGCAATAATATATAGCAAAGTAATGTATAGAGCATCTCTTCTGCAATTACCACACACCATTATATATAATTCACAAAGACCAAAGCCACACAGGAATGCTCCAGTTTGTCAGGAAACATTTACCTTCCTCGGTCATTTGACGTTTTCTCTTCCTGCAGCTCCCTGAATTAATAAATATGTTCCGATTTTTCAAGAAACGAAGCAGGTATACTAGAGACAGAAATCTCATTCAGTACAGAAGCACCAATGTTCCCCAGAGCACACTCAATCACATGCACTAATTAACAGCCTTGCTGGTACCAGCAGCATATCGCTCCTCGCTACCAGAAGAGGATGACATACTTTTCCAGTGGGTTTTGTTCATGTGTGCTAAAACAGAGATTTAAGAATTTGAGGTTTTGACACTGGCTCCTAGTGACCCTGTGCTCCCAGCCCATTCACGGCACTATGCTCCTGCTCATTAGTTCCACTCCTGATGGTTTTCCCTTTCCCACTGCTGCATTTCACAGCAGATGATTCTCTGTTTAGGATTACCAGGAGAAAAAAAAAGCAGCAAATGTTCTAGAGCATCCTGGCTGAAGGAGCCGCTGCTGACCAACAGCATCACTGACACTGGCCACACCAGAACACCAGGGATACTGTCACACCACGTCTTCGTGCATCTTGAGCTGCAGAGCTCAAGAGTTCTCAGGATCTGGAAGCAAGGCTAAATCTGGGTCGTATTTCGCAGGGCATGATAGAACACAAGCGCAATACCTCAAATTGCATTTCAAAATATTACAGCATGGTGTAGTTCAAGACAATAAGTCTCTTTTACAAATCACTGTCTCTCCTTATTTCTCCACCTCTTCAAATCCAAATTTAGAGCCTGCTGAGCTGCTACAGTTAAACGTAAAAGCCAAGGTAAACGGCAGATTAAAGCAGTTTTGTCAGACTAAAGCAATTTTTAGTAAGAACCATAAAATAGTGTTGAACAGCCTTAGAGCCGTTGATAGCTGCTGCTTTAAACCATCACGATGATCCCTTTCAAAAGAGCTTACACCACCTGTAATTTTCAGTTGCACCCCCACAGACGGTGGAAAGCACCAGTGAGCAGGAGGCTGTTATCACACACAGCAAGTTAGTTCATAAAGCAGAAAATCTTTATAAACAAAGATATGACACGGATGCTCAGAACATATAAATAACTTATAAACCCCAGACTATACAAATTTTATGAAGAGGACATTTAAATATGTGTTAATGCAAATGAAATTGCTTACTATCTTGTACCAGGATACAAAAATTGTTATTTAAATAGTTGTAAAAACGGAAGAGCTTGAGAGGTCAAGAGGAGTGTGGCCGCCCCTTCCCACCCTGGGTCACTCAGCCCCAACACAGAATTAACACCCCTTACCCCAAAGAAACCGAGCTAAACGAGGTCAATGAGGTCAACAGTGCAAAGGGTCTGACACAGGGAATTAGATCTCAAGTCTTTAGGGCAGACAGAGTTTTAAGCCCTTGTCCGCACAGAGGGTGCTGAGAGAGGGGCAGCAGGACAGGGCATGGGAGGGCAGGGGCAGACAAGGTGGAGGGCAAGGACGATGGGAAAGAATAAAAAACCTAAAGGTTAAGTCAAGGGAGGGCAACCAGTTAGAAAACTGGCTAATGCAGCAGGTGGATGATGGAGCACTGGCTCTGGCTTCGCTCAGGAACAGACCACTAGAGACAAAGCCAAACGTTCACAGGTTGAGGTGCACCTGTACTGATGGCTGCCTGTCTCTCCAGATTAAATCAATGAGTGCCGTCAGGTGTTGTTCCAGAGAGCTGTCCTGGACAAGAGCTGGCATGATTACCAGCAGCCGTGTGAGTGAGTGTGCTGTGCTAGGAACAGCTCCTGCTCCTCCTGGGGAGCACTTATAGCTGCAGCACCAGGCCAGGAGGTCTATGGTGTCGGGAGGTGGTGGTGGCCTAGAAAAGAAGGAGCTGCCTGAAGGCCAAGGCGGTTTAGCTACACTATCAGCTGGAGAAGAATGAACAGCGTTCAGCCCATTGTCTGACAAGACTACTGAAATGGTAAGTCTCTGAGGCTATGGGCATGTGTAAAGTGGGAGCTAGACTATGAGGTGGGTAATGCTCCAGGTGACCATGTAAACTGCTAGCAACTAACAGCTCTAAAGTGCAGAAATGATAGTCTGAGGAAAGTGCTCTGAGTGAAAGGCCACAAATGATGGTGACTTTCTCCCTGCCCTTCTGCCATTTTTATGAAATTGGAAGATGGTGGGGAGAAGGGTCTAATCAAATTAGGTAGGTGAGCTGGTTTTTTGAGAGTAAGCAGTTAAATTTTCTTTAAAAAAACCAAAACCAACAGAAAATGTTACAGCGGTTCTTCACTTCCTGAAATTCTTTCTATATAGTACCACAGATAAACTAACTCTATTTCAAAGCTACATATATTAGATAACTCCTGTAGGCCAAGTACCACTGACTCTTTATAGTATCAGCTTTACTATAAACATAGATAGCAAGTTTGCCCCAAAATCTCTTGTAGAAAACATCAGCTTCTTCCAAAAACGAGGCAAAGAAAACTTCAATTCTAAAACTTCAGGAACAAGTGAGAACAGCATAGGTTAGTGCTCAGACACAATTTTATCTGATCTAATCAACTATTCTGAAATAACTATGTTAACACTTACTAAGCAGCGTCTACAACTCCCATTTGTAAATGTGAGTGCCTTTAGAAATAACCCAAGATCACTATGCTGAAGCATTACAGCTCTGCTTTTAAAACTTCTTGACACATGTTGATGACTTCACTTTCCACCCTCTTACTTGATATTACTTATCACTAATGAACTGATGTAGATCAGGCCATAGCCAGGAGGGGGAAGGAAACAAAGCACCACCACACCAGATCAGGTGCAGAATTACTCCAACCTCTTGCTACTTTCATTAAAAACAGTAAATAAACTATACAAATCCAGATCTACTTATAAAGTTCAAGTATATTTTCCACTTATTGATGCAGTCCAATCTTACCTTCCAAATAAACAACTTCTGAACTGCTGAAAAGTAGCAAGATAGAAAGCAATCTGCAGTGCTTCCTATTAATTATAAACCATTAAGTTGCTCAAGATTTTGTAAGAAAATAGTAGCACATATGAGAGACTTTTCTCCCTTTCTTTCTCCAAGCGCTAATATTGGAAGCTCATCCTGGACCATTCATTTGTAACCTTGTGCCTTTAACTTTGAAGTTCTTTTCTATGCCATCTGAAGTTTCAGTTGAAAATCTGTTCCAATGACCTTGCCCACAAATGTGTTTCTTAAATTGACTGATATGCTTGAATCCAGAGTTAATTTAGGATCCTTCTCACCACCCCTCACCCCAGCCACTTGCACTGTGGTTTTTACAATGCATGAAGCAGAACTAAGCTGGTCCTGCTGCAGTTCCTTCCTCCTTGGGTCCCTGTATTTCCACTTCACTCTTGCATCAGCACCGACCTTTGTCTGACAACAAAAGGAGCTGCTGAAGAGAATTACACTGACCAAAAGCTGATGGGAAAGGAGGGGGGGGGGGAAATGAGTATTTGAGGAGCTTAGCATCCTGATGTATGTGTGGATTTACAGCACAGCTGTTTATGGGACTGAAACAGGACTAGAATTCAACTGTATTTCTGGCCACACCTACCTGAAATCTCTTCTTGCATAGCAGGAAGCAAAAATCTTGCTTTCAGCTATCCTCCTCCATGCACTAGTTAAATAGTAACACTGAACAAATTCTGAAATACTAACTGAAGTCAAAGTACAGTGTTTTTTAGATAACTTAAAGCTGTAGCAGTTCTGGCAATGTATAAGCTAAGCAGAAACGTTATCCTGTATTTAAAGGGTTAATCTCTACTCTTGAGCTGTTATTAGAATGAACAGAAATTACTGCTTTAAACTCCAAACAGTGACCCTCTTCAAAGGGAATGCAGAACAGAAGTACATCTAAAAGATATCTACAATGCTTTGGAAAAAATTCTTTAAGGTAACTTCATAACGTTGTAGTTCAGTGTTTACCATAAAACGTAAGATTTGCTCAAAGACCCATTCTTTGAACAAGTGCTTTTCCAAACAGAATCAAGTTTACTGCAGGGGGGTTAGACTAAATGACCTTTAAAGGTCCCTTCTAACCCAATGCATTCTATTGTTCTACTGCTTTTACCTTTCTGTTGCTGGTGGCACTTTGCTCAGCAAATTATGAATTTCTATGGGAACTTAATCCCATCTCGGCTTAAAATACAGGCAAGTGAAGCAACAACCCTGCGTAAACAGGCAGTGTCCCTGGCTGGGATGACAAGGTGCAACATCTGTCTTCTCACAGAAAAGCAACCCAGCTGCTCTTGGCTGTTGATAAAGGTCAGTCCCTACAGAAATCACACACGTGAACTGATGAATTGAACCAGGGACTATATTTATCCTCGCTCTGCAGCGTGCATAGGCAACAAACTAGGCAGCGATCTTAATACTGAAAATGATGGAAAAAAAATATTCATAGGCAAGATACCATGATGAGAAAAGAAAGCAAGCAAGCACCCAACGCATCCCAGCTAAACCTCAAATGTCATGTGGAGTAAACTTAATGTACTTCAGCTGAACTCTTATTTAGAATTATTTGGAACCACTCCCAAGTCCCAAAGACATAAAACTTAAACCAGAGAATTAAATGCTTTTTTTTCTGTATACCTGATACTGTTCCTACAAAGCCTAACTTCATGTCAGTCTTAATTTTTATCAATGTCTTATGCAGGACATACTAAATTGGAACTTTGGGGTGGTTTGTGTGAGTTTTTTGTTTGGTGTTTTAAATTATTTATTTAATAAATCTTAACACACACCTCCAGTTCCGGTTTTCCAAACCGCTAGCAGGTATACACTGTAACACGGAAGAATACTTGCATGCTGCTATGAACTACAGCTTCTAGTTATATTTTGCTACCACTGCACAAGCATAAAGTTCAGAAACACAGGTGTAAGCCACTGCCTAATAGGAAAAAAAAGTGAAATAAAGCTCCCTCAAATTAGAGGAATCCATACTAAAAGCACATTATAACTAAAATTACCAGTGTTTTCACGCTGAATAAACAGAATTTTGAGGACTTGCCTATCTGTTGAAATACCAGCCTATATTTAACTTTGTAGGAGAGAACAAGAATGCTCTATTGAAATATACACAAAGAAAACATCAGTGTTGCAATAAAACACAGATTTGTTATTTTTTTTCTTACCACTATGCTTCTTTTGGGTAAATAGCAGGTCTGTTATGTAAACATCTATTATTTGTTGACTCCTGCAAACACTCCTGGCCTTTTATTTAAAAAGGCTGTTCAAGTTTTTTGTGGTGTGGTTTGTTTTTTTTTTTTTTTTTACAGTGAGTATATAGTATTAAAAAAATAAGACTAGGAAAAATTTGATTGTGAATTAGCTAAAGGATAACACCTGATTTTTTTTCAGAATACATGCTGTGAATTTAAAATTGCCTTTTACCTCGTGTGGGGAGGGCAAGTAACAGCAGTGTTCTCAGGCAGAACTGGAGCAGCACAAGAATGACTCCTGAAACACTCCTCACCCCCATGAGAATCAACCATAATGGGGGGAAAGTGTCAAGATCCCTTTAACCCAATTTGTAGCTTAATGTTGGAATAATTTAAATTTTTAAAAAATGCTGTTAATTCAACACAAAGTCAATTGATTCATTCCAAGTGCTTTTTCACTCGGTGGGATCACATTTTAGAGGCTGTTAGCATATTAAGATTTCATGGTTTCATCAGGGAAGTAAAGCTTCTTCATCATATTAGGAGGACTTCTAAAAGTAGACTATTACGTGGCTGCCAATACAAAACCGCCAGTTACCCTTCCTCTTTTTCAGATACAGATAATGCAGTGGGATGTGAAGATGTGTTACAACTACATAACAATAAATACAAGATATTAAGTCAATACATGTTAGTTCACGTGAGTTTATCTGGAATAAACATATTGCATACATAAGTTCTACTACAGAAAACTCAGAGGTTGACAAAGGCTTTAATATTCTTTTAAAAATATATCTATAAAGCTGTAAAATTTCTGTAACACCCTTAATCTAACCAAAGATTACTAAAATGAGACCTAACCCTCCTGAAACTTATGCAAAACATCCTGGTTCAGATGAACTGGGCCACAAATATCAAAGGATGTATTTGCTGTTTTCAGATGAGAAAGACTTGGACTATGGAGCTATACAGCACTGACTAGATCAGGCGTTACATTTTCTTAAGTCCAAACATCAGTCAGTTTGTATTTTTAAGAAGACCATATTATTAAGCTTTGACCTGCAGGTATTTCAAATTTAATTAAGGTTTCTTTGTCCTTCTTGCTATTTGTTTATAGAAATGCAAACTGGCTGATTACAAGGTGTGCGGCAGGAGTAGGGAAGTGGCCATTTTCCAAACCTCTCCTTGTCCACCTGCCACCTCTCCACTTGCCATCACCATTTCCTACCAGATCAGCAACCTGCAGCCCAGTTATTTTAATGGTGTACTATGAACCCCTAGCCCTTGCATTGTGTGAAAAACTTGTTTCAGTAGTGCAAAGAAGCAATTTTCACTTCCGTGTCCAGTTGCTATAAAGACTAGTTTGGGTTCAGAAGAGAACTCTAAAATGGTCAGAATACAAAAGGCACAGTTCAGCACAGAGATTCTTGACTGCTCCATCTTCTAGATGGTCCAAGATAGATTTTTTTTTTTATGACTCATGATAAAAAATAAATTCCTACCCCTTACCCTGCACGACATCTAATGATTGGAAATACTACGTTCAAGTATTCTCAGTGTAGCACAGACATACTCCAGATGATTAGAATAGTTCTTAATTATCAGCAATTGTGTGTAATTATGCCTATAGTAAAAGGCTGCTGTATACAAAACAAACATTAATGCAAAACCAAATTGCAAGGCAAAGGCTGACCTTTAACTGGTATCCCTAGAAACACTCTAGCTAGCTAATGAGTTCTAGACAACATTCAGCTCTCTGCATTTTCTATTTTAGTCTATTCTGAAATGCCAATACATTAAAAGATCAGTCAGGTTCACTAATTACTTTAAGAATTTACTTGCATTGCATAATTATATACTGTACGAATACGATGGAACCTAAAAGATCAACTTTAAAAGGAAGAGTTCTGTCATACAACATTTAGCTTCAAGTTTTAAAAATGCAGATAGGTGGTAAGACCAAGGCTTAAAAGCTTCACCTACAAACATCTTTGGAAAGCTAATGAGAATGGTCTTACACTTCAAAGCGTTAATACAATACCAACTCTCACTCCACTGGTTGCATCCAGATAATTATATTTGACAACTTAGTTATGATTCTTCACGATACATGGAACATTAATTCTTGTTTAGAGTAACCACTGCACAATTTCTTATCTTGGTCTATGTCCTGGCATGTACACCACAACTGGCATGTACACCACAACTCTCCTTACCATGTTTTCTTTTATCTGTCTGCAGAATACTTAACACATTTCTGGTTTGTGGGTGAAAACATGAAGTCAATGTACAAAACGTTACTCTTCCTTAGCCTTGAAATAGAACTTAGGAGTAAGAGATAACCTAGCTATTTTAAGTGAAGTTTGGACATGAGCTCATTTTCAGCATTCCTGCTATAAATCTGAACAAGGGCTTGACAAGAGATGTCAGTACCTAAATCCAAAAATCTTTGTCTTCCTAAAAAAGAATTTCTAGATTTAAATGCTTGCTAATATTAGAGTTGCTGAACTAACTGAAGTTCAGGATATTACAGAACTTGTTCATACTCTACCCATCTAGCCACATCCTGACAGAAGCAGCCAGACTGTTCATAGATTGTTTTTGCTTCAAATTAAACCAACAAGCCTGAGAATGTTGTTCTACAACCACAGTCTTGTGCAGCAAAGCCAACCCGAGCTTTCTTTCCTGTCCCCATGTTCCACTTCACCACCTCGCTCCATTGTGCTGATGCAGCTGTTTTCAAGACAATGCTGAAAACCAACAATGATACCCAGCTAAGAAAGTGCGAGTTTATTGCTGGTGGTTTTGGGGGAAAAAAAAAAAGTGCCACCACTCCAGCAATGTCACTGATTGCTTTTCAGCATTATTCCAATGACGGTTGTACTGACATAGATTGTGAAGTTCATGAGCAACCAAAGTAGCAGCTTTCCAAGTTCTGCCACTGGAGAAAAGTCCTGACACACTACACCAGAAGAAACCATGGGGTGATCTGGCCCATTGCTCCCTACACAGAAAGCATCTATGCCACGGCTGACAATTGCTGTAGGATCAGTTCTCAGATCTCCAGAGGTGCATCTTTCATGATGTTCCTCATTAAAGCAAGGACTCCTTCCTAAGTTTCACTTAATTATTCTTCGTATGGATCACTTGTTCCTAAAAACTCTTCTTGGAAGTACTCCATTTACAGATGAACTGTGATCAAGGCAGCACTAAAATGCCTCAGTCTACAGGACCTTGGCTTTGTCAGGCAAAGCTCTTCTGTTGGGTGGACAGCTATTAAAACTTCTTTAAAACAGTATTAAAAAGTGTTAATGGCCAGAGTTTGGCATAAAACATCTTAACATTTTTTTATTTAGCCATTTTGATGCTGTCTCCTTGTTCTGACAGGTGATATACATCAGACAGCGCACACTCCAATCTAGTGGTGTTTTAGCTCAAGTTTCAAGCCTGTCTTTGTAGTTGTTGGTTCAACATGGGTTTTGTTCCATAAAAGCATACGAAAGGATCTGTCTTTGAAGTGCAGCCAGTGCTTATAGTTGTTTTTCTGATCCCCGGCTCTGCAAACTGATCTATGCAGAGATGCTTTTGTGAAGCACTCTTTAAGTCAGATCAACTTGCAGGATCCACGCCTCGCTCATCAATATACTGCAAAATAGCTCAAGCAATAAAGCTGCAGATCATTTTAACATGTAGCGCACTAAATTATAGTGTACCTCATGGTCTCCTAACTATGGCAAGATGCTGTATCCTAATGACATGAGCTACCACTCAGATTGCTTCAGCATGTTCTAGAAACTCCCAGTCTTCAGACCGAAACTGGTACCTTGCTAAGGAAAGGGGGAAGCTCAAAGAGCTGAAGGAGTCCTTGGAGATACTGGTATTATAAAATAGGTATAGAATCTTTAGGACTGTCCTAAAGTAGGAAGCCACTTTACTTGCAGAATAAAGGTTGCATGTCAGGAACATGAAGTAATACACACAAGAGACCCATCAAAATACCCAGGCTGTGATCACAACATCTAGATGGCTGTCTCCACAACATACCTAATGGCTTTCCCAGTCTAAAAAAACCAGAAATCAACCTCTTCCTGCTGATCTCCATTACAGCACAAAGCAGAATACTAACTGCAAGTATTTTAGTTCTAAAGTAAACAATTCTGTATATATTTTCTGCTCCTAGGCCCTCCTTGATTCCTTCACTTAAAAAAAGCCCTCTGAGGCACTAACAAAAGGATTCATGTTGCAGTCTTACAAAAGAAAAAATTGAGTTGTTGCCAATTTTTTTTTTTTAATAAGCACCATCTTAGAAGTGTAATTAGTAGCTCAAAAGTACACGTTAAGCATTTAAATAGCTTTTTCTGTGGGACCTGTCTAAGCATTTGTGAACTCTTCAAGACTTCAACTGCAGAAATTGCTCCGTGTAGAAATTGTGAGTGCAGGTCCTCAAGCTCATGCCAAGCTTTCCTGTTGAGTGGACTTCTACAATCCAGTTTCAGTGTAGGAACATAAATTATGTCACTTAGTACAATGCTAATAATCTTGCAGGATATTGTACAATAGTCACACTTCCAAGTGTGAAGCATCAACACTGAAGGAGGAATACAAAACAGATGAAACCCTGCAGTGACTCAGTTTGAGCCATTTATGTCTAAAGCTTTCAAAATTACACTATGAAGAAGTCCTAATTTAGACTGGATTCAGTAATGCCAGTGAAGTATTTTGACATTGAAAGTAGTGTAAAAATCTCAATATATGGATTAAAAAAACCCAGACACATTGTATGCAACAGGGTAAGGGTAAGGGCTGACCTCCATCTCATGAAACTAGGACTAAAGCCTAGAGATAGGGTTTGTTGAGATTATTCTTGGGAGGTTTTAAGGTCAGTGGTGGTTTTTTCAAGCTCATCATAAACAACTGTAACCTTTGAATACTACAGATTTCTAGAAAAAAAACCCACTATGGACACAAATGGCAATTCTTGTATATTCTTTCAATTCCGAAGACTAAAAGGCATCTTCATTCACAAAGATACCGTCTCTGTATAACCTTCACTTAACATGGCACCATTAGGCCAGGGATGCAACGGTACAGACTGTACATACAGGCACAGCCACAATTACAGGACAAAACCAGAAAATAAATTAAAATTCAACAGTCTGTTAGCAAACCGAACCAGAGCCTCTGCAGCAGGGGCTGCACAATTGGAAGGAGGAATTTTGGTTCACCACCCAGGCTCCTGGACACGGTGGTAATCCAAGTAAGACAACACACTGCACTATGAACAAAAACACTTCACTTTTTGGTGACAGATTAACAGGACCATTTTTATTTACACTGCCATGCTTTTAAAAATAGATGCTTTTGTTCATCTGCTGGAAAAGAGTTTTTAGTTTGCTCAGCCTTGGGAGCATTCAACCACATTTTAAAGGCAGTGGTTCCCATCACAAACATTGCGCTTGCTTAGAATGTCTTCCTACTATCTAGTACAGCCTGATCTTAATGATTTTTACCTTGAAAGTTATCATGCTCCTTCAATTTGTGGCCCTTTTTAATACGTTTTCAAGTCTTCATGTATTAAAATGTCAAAAGTATTTACCTGCCCATGCAGTATTACAGTCTCATCTACTTCTATAATTCAGTTCTTCCTCTACGATTCAAGCAAAGCAAACAGCCTGAACACATCAAGACTGTATTCAGAGTTCAACTTCAAAATGCAAACAGAAAAGAGATGCATGGTAGTATCCTTTTTCTAAATGGACTGATCCAAGCGATTCAGGTGAAAAGTGAACAAAGAGTTAATCCGAATGCGAAGGGCTCCATTTCAGTAATAGCATGAATAAACCCCCACAGAAGGCTTCATTGCTAGCAGCAAACTCCACAGAGTCCAGATGAACCAGCAGGAAGAACAGAGGGCGGATAATCCTGTAAAATTACCCCAGTGGAAATGTTGATAAATTCCCAATTACGAGACCTGCTCTAGAATGAAAAAAAAAAATGCGAGACACAATACAATTACCAGTCAACACTTGCACATCTTTGTATTTAAGCCAGACAAATACCACAGGTATTTCTTAATCCCTTGAATTTTGAATTAGTTACCCACTGTGGCAAAATCTAGGTTAAGAAAATAAGCCCCAGAAATCAAACAGAAAAACCCAACCCTGATGATCTGCAACCCTAGTTACAAAGCCAATACCCGTCTGTGGGGTTGTTTTCAGTAACGCAGTTTTCTGTGCGTTTGTGGAAATACAGGTACCTGTATCAGAAAAAAAAAAAATCAACAAAAAGCCACACCAAAACCTCCGTATTATTCTATTTGTTCTGCGTATATTTCTTACATTACATGACGCAAAGCAGGTTTCATAGGAATCCTTAATGTTTGTGGAAAAGCTGCTGACAGAACGCATGCTCACGGTGTACAGGTGTACCGAGAGAGCCAGCTGTACCGATACGCACATTTCTAAAGCCATGTCTGATCCCAGGCCTAAAACTCCCCGCAGAACCCCGACGAGGGGGCGTGTCCTGTAAGCACCGGCCGACGGCGGAGCCCCGCAGGGCCCACCCCAGGCAGCTCCCCCAAATCGGGTGCTGGGTCCCCCCCGCACCTGTCCCAGAGCCCAACAAACGCAATGACCTCGCCCCCGGCCTCCCGATCAGCTCAGGTAAAGCGTGAGTGCAGCTCGGCCGCCGCGCCCCCGGCCCGCTGTCAGGGCGGCCCCGGCTCCCCTCTGTTTACCCCTGCATGCGTCTGCCCCGCCGCCTCACGTGCCCGCGCTCGGCCCGCCCCCCGCGCTCCGCCATTGGCCGCCGGCGCTGGCAATCACGCCCCGCGCCGGCCTGGCCGTTTCCCTCCGCCGGAACGAGCGAGGGCCCCGCTGCGGGCCCCGGCGCGGCCAGGCCGCGGCTCCCGCTGCCGGCGGGGCGGGCAGCTGCCGGCAGCTCCTTCCGGAGCAGGACGGGGCGCTCCGCTGACAGGCAGCGCTGCCGCTCCTCGGGGCGCTGCCAGGGAGGGCAGAATCGGCCTCCGGGGAGGCAGAGACGCGGGGAAGCCGTGCGCTGCGGGTGGACGGGCAATTACTAGATTGATGTCATTTCCCTCTGCCTTTGTTTAATTATTTTAAACTCAATTGCACCGTAAGGAAAAACAACAACAACAACAACAAAAAAACTTCAGGCTTCCAGATGCCTTTATACTAATTCCTCTTAATTGCCTTCGCGATGCAAAGAAGCCCGGCTGCCTGCGAGGCGCCGCCCGGCCCGGCTCCCTCCCGCACCCCGGCTGGGTGTTTACCGGCCCCCGGCCGGGCAAGCCCCCGGCGGCGGAGCCCCCTTTCCCCGCCGCTCCCCGCTTCGACACCTCACATTTCCTCACCCGGGGCTCGGCG
>JAVSBS010006475.1:36380-60747 GCA_033124195.1 Coracias cyanogaster | reverse complement strand
TGGAATGGGCTGCCCAGAGAGGTGGTGGAGGCCCCATCCCTGGAGTCATTCAAGGTCAGGCTTGATGGTGCTCTGAGCAGCCTGACCTAGGTAGAGATGTCCCTACTTTTGTAGGGAGGTTGGACCAGATGACCTCTGGAGGTCTCGTCCAGCCTAAAACAGTCTATGATTCTATGATTCTATGAAAGCAATTACATTCCTGAACTTAAGCCTCTCTTACTCCTTCATTTTTCAACAATGCTGTTCTTTCACTCTGGAGCTCCTAATACTTGAGGTCAGATTTACATTTACAGAAAAACTATTTATACCACTTCATAATTCAGTGCCATTTTTTTTCTGATTTTCATGTGAAGGCCTTCTATGCACCTATACAAAGGTACCAGAATATAAATAAGAATCCACCCATTAACTTTTTTCTAGCACCCATATATCTGCAATGGAGGACGAATGTAAAGAATGAGCATCTGTTCCAAATTTTTGTTCCCACACTATTAAAATCAGAGATACATATGCTGGATTTCAGAGTCTTCCCCAGCAGATCTTTAACAACTGGATCAAACTCCACCAATTAGTCCCCAGCACAGGACATGCTTCAGCTCACCTGCTGCAATTGGTTGCTCCAGAGCCTAGATCGATTTTGTCCTGTGATTATCAATTCTCCAACCAGACAGAACAGACAAGATCTTCAAGAGAAGATGTTTTTGGAAATAAAATCAGGACATTCTGCTCAGCACACAATCTCCTCCTATATCCAGTTTTACAAGGCATGTAAGTGTGTGCTTGACTCCAAGCACATGATTAATCACCTCTTTGGGAACGGGAAGTCTTTCCTGAACTGGAGGCTGTCTTCTCTTCTGCAGCTCTATAGATGGGCGCTTTCTTTTTTACTGTTTTCTTTTTTCATTTTTTCCCCCTCTTTTATCACTTCCTTCTTTTTTCTTTTTTTTACCTTTCCCTTTTTATTTTTTCTTTGTCATACATAATACATCTGTGCAATGTTCTTCACTTTCCTAAGTGTGGTGGGTGGGCACAGAGACAATTACTTAAATAATAAGGTGGGGGAATAAGTTATAAAAATAGCAACACATTCCCACTTTTTAACAGGAATTTGTACTTCTGAAACAATTCAATTTCTCTGGAAGCCTGAGGACTAAGTACACGTAAGACTGAACCTGGCATGCTATTTATGTTGTCTTCTACAAATGAACTACTTAACTATGTTTTTGAAAGCCATAAATTAGCACCAAGGAGCCACACAACAGCAAGTAAACCAAAAAGTAAAACAAAAGAGGAAGAATAAAACTGCCATGTAAAATGTCAGCATTCCTAAATCTCCAGGACATCTTTTGAATACCCATCTAATTTCAAGTGTTTGTGACCATGGCAAAAAATGTTCCCACATGTCGCAAACGTGCAAAAATGTTGCCAATACTTTAAAAACACTTTAATAAATAAGTCTCATGTTTTAATCAGACTTTTAGAGCCTGCATGTGTTGCCTGTAAAGCCAATTCCGATTTTCACAGAAACATGTTCAAGCCCTAGGGTTGGCAGAAGTTGTGATTTTCAATCTGAGCTCCAGGGAACAAAACTCTAGAAATGTGATTCATGAATTGGGGGATCTCAGGCTGAGTGTACTTCACTTGAATACTTGAAAGGAGACTAATCACTTATCTCATGTGTTTATAAGGGTTACTCATGAAGGTTCATTCTACTGCAAGGCTTCCAGCTTGATAATCCATAGCAGGCATAAATCCTGAAGAGTATCACTTGATAGCCAAACTTGTGGTAAGCACTGTACTAATTGCCTGTGTCTGCAAAAACCACTCATCTGATTAAAACTCCCTGATTAAATAGATGGTTCCCTACAGCAAAGAAAAGAAGATAAGAACTGGGGAAGGTGGGTTACTTAACTAAATATTTTTAATGCTGCTACTATTTCTTTTCCTCCTGACTCCTTTTTCTGTACTTTTAAAAAATATGTCTCCTCTTAGAACAGTCTGTCAAGAGCACAAACATTCACTACAGGTTAGTCCAGAGAGGACTCTGATCCGCTTTCACTGTTAAGAAAAAATTTCCGTTGATGTCAATGAGTTTGATCCTGGAATATGCATTTGTAGTTGACTTGTCAGAGCTCAGCTTTGCTGCCTACTTGGCCTAATGCACAGTATGCTTCTATTTACTTTGGACCAAGAATGAGAACTGAGAGTTACAGAAAACATGTTCTGAACTACTTCAGTTTAATTTGGATATTTAGGGGATTCAGTAGAGAGCTTACAAGACTGACCTAGTTATAGCATAAGAATATTAGCCATTGCAAGTTAGACTTTGGCTAAATTATTTTTCAAGTACAAATTATCTTTGTTGTGACTACTAATAGCTGTTGGTTTTTTTCACATTTGGAGGCTCTGCCCTTATAAAGACTTGTGTGTATGTTTGACCTAAACCTTCCTTGAGTTGCATACATACACACACCCACACACACACACCCCTTTTCCTTGATTTCAGCATGTGCAAAGTATCAGGTTAGGCAGCTCAGGGATGCTTTGAGGCATTCTGGTCTTTCATCTGTACAATGATGTGGGAGTCTTCTGCCTATATCCACAGCAGCAAGAAAAGAGCTGGTTTATTGCTGTAAATTTTGTGGGAGGAATACATAAAGGAGAACAGCAGAAGGAAGAATATCTTGGAAAATATTTCAGTGTAATGTTCAGCTGTGAGGTGGGAAGGTAGAGAAGCAGGCATTAGATAATCTAGTCTTTAAAATCTACTGTATGTGGTTTGTGATCACTGTGAGTTACCCAGAAAATCCTCCTTGCTCAGCCTAAGGCTGAATATTCTTACAGTTCTATGGCTTGTTCACTAGCTTCTCTATTTAATTTTGTATTTTTAATAAGAAAATTCCTCCTTTCCAAATTTTAATATTGGCAAGCTAGTCTTAGTTATGCTGTGGTCCATTTTATTTACTCCTAATATATAGTTGGTTCTCATCAGGCAATAATAGATAAATATTTTACTATCTGTTTTTCTTCACCTACTAAAATCTCACCTATACAGACCTAATAATGGCTTGCAGCTTCAGAGTTACCTTCTTCTCCCTCACTCTGTGACCTAACCTGTCCTTGCTCTAGAGATTATAGTAAGTATTACAATATCCCATTGATTTTTGACACTCCCTCATTCTTCAGAAACACCCATTATGTCAAGCTCTCCTTCCACTGTCATACACTCTGCTTTCACCTGTTATTATTTTTAAGATTGTGGTATCCAGACATTGATAGTACTTATTTTTGTCCATCTACCTATTTTTAAACAAATCCTATTCCGAGGTCCCTAATTCAGAATATAGCACTGGGATTTCAACTTAGTTATCCTCAAGGTCATCCCTGTTCCCATCTTTTAGAACCAGGTACACTGTCAACATGCTGATGGGGGGGAAAGAAGGTATGTGGAAATGCAGGCATTCTTTTACCTGAAAACTTGACTCCCAGTGCAGACAATGCGCTGCCCGATCCTGCATGATGCAATGAGGTCAGAGCTGTGCAGATGCAAACCCCTTTCCATAACCAGATCAGGGCTGCATTTTCCCTTGGAAATGCTCCCTCTTTATCATAAAGACATTTCAAAGCTCACTTCTATTTCTTTATTTTCTCTGTCTTTTTTTTTAAAGCAGCTGATTTTCCTAGCAATTTTTTCCCTGTCATGAAAATGATAATGAAAAACAATTTCTGCTTTGAATTTTTTTCAGCTATTCCATTACTGATCTTTCCATTGGCTCATTGGAAACTGTGAGAGAAGGTTTGATTCTTTTCTGTGGAAAGAGCATGGGAGACCATTGTTAGCCTTTTTGGTAGAAAAAAGAACAATTTTTCTTTTATCTAGCATTTTGCTTGTAATTTTGAATAACATTTCTTTGAAAATACATGTCCTAGTTTCCTTTTAAATTTCTTTATTCTGTTCTGCTACTGAAAGGGCTGCAGATGTAAGGGGGGAACTAAGAACTCCCCATGTCAATCAGCTCTATTAATTCAATGGCTGTATTTATTAGTTTCATTAAAAACATATTGAGCAGCCCCAGTTCCTCAGTTCTGCACGCCTACACAATCCTGACTGCCTTGCCATCCCTCTGTCAGTGCTCTATCCTGAGGCCTCTCTCAGCTTGAGATTCTACCAGAAACGTAAATCCAAGAGGATCACATGCTTTTAGGTTTTGCTGGAAAGATTTCATGCAGCTTGATGGGTGGGAAGGCGGGGCTGGGATCCATTAGATGTGAAAAAAGAAGTGCTCAAGGTGGACTGACAATTAACGTGGGTTGTTTTTTTTTTTAAAGATAAATTGAAAGAAAAAGTCTGTGTAAAGTTTGGAAAATATCTCCATTGTTACTGCCATGTGACATTAATATACATGTAACATCTGACCAGAATATTAGTCATAAACTATGGTTTTGTAGGAAATATGGCACACCGGGCTGTCATCATACAAAGGAGCAGTTCTTAGAGCAGACTGTTAATTTGCTACATTATTAATGCTGAGGCATGGACTGGTTCCCTGCAGAAAATGTTACGCTCTCTATATGCCTCCACCTGTTCTTATTAAAATCAGAACTATGTGGAAGAGCAGAACCATGGGAGGAGCCTGCTCCTTTTGGGGCCAGAAGAATGGGTGCCAGCAGAAATACTATAAGTAGATTGGCTATCTTTTAGCACTTGGTGTGTTTGTTTGAAATCTCTTTTACTGCGTGACAAAATAAGAAAAGTTTGGCATGAATCAAAAAAATCTCCATACTCCGGGCTGCATTGCAGCCTAAACTCTACGATTAAAACCTGCCTAGTAGCTTTAATAGTCTTTAGATCAGACACTAGGCTAGAGTTAATTTTCAGAATTATTTTCTTTTCCTGTATTCAGCCCTGAAGAGTGATCCATAAAAATCTATCTGCTCAGACACACCGGAAGTTAACATCTTCCTCTCTTTGGAGATTATCTCTCTTGCCAAAAACATCAGATTGAATAACTACTACCTAAATACTCTAATTTCCTTTTTCTCCCCTATATATCTATGGACCATGATCTCTAATGCCTGTACACTACAGTTCTCCAATAAAGGAAGAGACTGGAGTATGCACTGACGCTCTCAAGCATGCCCAAGATATATAGCATACAACCTCTTCCATATGTATCTTCTTTTTTTCCCTAAGCATGTCACAGTGTATTAGCACTCATGTCAGAGTTTCTTACAGAGCCAAGGAACATTTTTGTCTTTTATGGCAACAGGGATACAGCAAAAAAAATCTGTTTATTACCAGGCAATTTATATTCTTACAGATACTTCCCCCCCTCAAAACATTTCATCCTCACAGTCACCCTTGACAAGGAATTCTTAGTATTGCTTTCAGTTTCCAGATGAGAGAGTAAAGGTGCACTGGCATCACAAAATATGTATCAGTATCACACATCACTATGGCCTCAGCCAAGACTAAAATACATATGGTTCCTTAAATTTATGTGTCTTTCTGTGAAAAGAAATAAGTCCTACTGAGATGGTGAACTCATCCAGTTCATAAGTACATGCTTGGCCCTTCCCAGAACACACACAGCTACTGTGTGACGCATCACACAAATCCAATAAAGAATACAATAGAGAACACAAGGCAAGGAAGGAGGAGAACCATGGTAATGCAGTACTTTCATCTACTGTACTTGAATATCATCATGTTGCCACTGAGGCTATCACTTCATGGCTTGGCAGTGAACTAAGGAGAAGCTGGCATTTGCCAGGATATAACTTGATTGAAGGTGATATTTACCGGGAAAGACACAGTGTTATGAACAGATTAGAAGACAGGTGAGACCAAGGAATTCAGTCTGGGGCCTCCATCTCTTTGGAATCTGATAATCTCATTAACGCAGGTGCCCCTGTCTGGTAGAGGAATGCTGTCATCCCTGGTTTATGGAGTCGTTGGGAGTCTAAAGCTCAGAAGAGCTATCCTCCGCTCACATTACTTAAGGATAGGTGTGGGGGTAGGAGAATATTCTTACAGATTGTGTTATGGTACCACCAGAAAGGTCAGAAGAGAACATAAGAACTTGAATATCCCTAAATATATGTGTGCATACACATGTACAAATACATATGCATGTGTGGGTTACAACACAAAAAGTGGTAATCATGCTGACAGGGATTACCTGTTCACTCTGACACTTGCCAATACAAAAAAATAGATGCCAGTCTGGTTCTTAATAGACGTGTATCCACCTCCACAGCTGGCAATGTTTGGCACAGCTAAAAACAGTTAGAATCAACAAGCCTTGAATTTAAATGGTTCAGAGACCAGTTTAGTTCTCCATTTCAAATAGTTCTCCTGGGTCGGGTATGAGGCACATGGCATGTGAAGGAAAAATCATAAAATTCCTTGATTTATCTAATATTTTCTCCAGGCATATTTTTTTCCAAAACAAAGCAAAATCAAAACAGCAGAAAGTAATTTTGGCATCAGACTCTTCTTGTTTTCCATTACACTGTAAGATGATTGGCACCATGATCGGACCAATGAAAATTATGGAGCTGTCTGAGGGTCATATTCTCCTACCAGAATAATGGATTTTTCTGAAACTATTTACCAATTCTTTTCAGAAAATTCAACACACAGGGTAATGAAGTCACTCTGTGCCTTAAAGAAAATTGGTTGCTGTACTTACAACAAAGGGTTTTGTAACCAATGGTGACAGTTACACAGATTTGGTTTTAGTGAAGGAGAGATGCTTTTCCCACAACTTGGTCTCAAAGTCAGCTCAGGTTCTCTGCAGAATAGGCTGTAAATTCCTAGCATCTGGATTTAGCACAGAATTCAGTAATAACAAATGATAGTTCAAACTGTCTTCCTTGGGCTTGGCTACTGTCAGTAAAAACACTCACCCCACTACTTATTGCTGATGTTTGGACTTCTATTAAGTGGACCATCCCTACTCTCCCTATGGAAAGAGGAAAGCAGCATTAGCCTTTCATGGCAGAACCACCCAGGCAAAATGTCTTATACACATACTAACACCTTGTTGTGTGTCTGCTAGAGCCATGGAGAAAGTGAATTCCACGGGCATACTATACTTGTGGTACACAGGAGCATACAAAGGAGAAAGGGGTGTACCTCACTAAAACTGAGTCAACACAAGATTATGATATTTAGTTAAATTTACCTAAAATGTCTGTTGTGGTATAAGTATAATATGGCACTTGCAAATCTTGCCATACAGCTCCATTAACACCTTGCTCTATTTAAAACCAAGCTTTAGTTGAGGTTTTCTTCGCATATTTTGTCTTCAGTGTCCTCTTCATCATTTCCTCTCCTGTAAAAAAAAAAAAAAAAAGGCATTTGAATCTGAGTGTATATTTCTCTATTAAAATTAACACAGACATACAGGCAGTTTTCTCAAAGTTGTTGGCTGTTTTTCATTTGTTCAAGCCAATTTGAAGCAAGTCCTTCCCTCTACAGAAACAGGGCCCTTCTGAAGAATGAGGGACGAGTTGCCAAACCCCTTTTGACACAGAGACTTGCTGCCAGTGATTTCTGATTAATTAGGGGCACATTCTCCCCTTGGTATGTGTACAATGCAATTCCCACTAACATCAAGGGAAAACTGCCCTCCTTAACTTTGTAAGGCAGCTACCCAGGTCCTGGTCTTTTGTTTAGGTGCTGTTGTGCTGATTCGGCTGTCATCATTTTATGCTGCCATCAGTTGCCTGATCACACAGGCCAACACTGAACTCAGCAGCATTCCCTCAGAAGTATTCCAAACAGTCCTGCCATAAATTCCTGTGGGCCCAGCTCCTCTACTGCCCACCATGGTGCCAGCATCACCTGCTGGACACAATGGACAGAGATGACACCCTCAGCAGCCTTCCACATGGAAGGACACCACCGAGAGACCAGCAAGATGCAACCAGCCCCAAGAAAAGCCACACCCAACAGGAAACTCCTCCAATTGATTGGCTCCTGATTGATATAATCCTGGCCTCGCCCACCACCCCAACCACAACCACCCGGGTGAGGGCAGAGCCACAGAGCCACAGGTGAGCCAGGTTCTGCCTCTGGAACATGAAGCCAATAGGAAAACCAAAACATTCTGCTAGGTTGTGACACATCCACAGGTCAGCTCCAGCTTGGGGCCCACAACTCAGGCCCCAGCACTTCAGGTGCTGAACAAAATTGCTCAGCCTGTGGATGTTTTATTCACCTGCTGACCATGGCAGGCCAGCTTCCTTCTGGAGCATGCACATGCCCAGTACCACCAAGCACATGCAACAGCAGGGGAACGAGAAGGCCTGACCAGCCTGGCAGCCATCCCAGCTGCTGCTGGCACGGCTGCCACCTTGAAACTTCTGTGGGTATCTGAGGCACCAAGCTGGAGCAGCCTGGCTGCCAGAGCCTGTGTTCAGAAAGTAGCACAGCTACTTTTTCACCCCACAGATGAATTAATTTTGAGCAACACCTGATCACAGTGACACAGCTCCCATAATGCTCTCCTCACAGACAGCTGTGGACATCAAAAGAGCTCAACAGCAGCTGCTGAAGGGAACGGCACTGTGTGGGAGTGCTGGTCTTGTCATATGGACAAGTAAATCCACCTGGAGCCTGCTCTGGCCCTGAGGCTGACTGGCTCACCATGGCTCATGTCTTGCATCACCAAAATTTCTTACGTTTTCGCATATGATCTCCCAAAATAATGCCCATGTCAAGGCTGCCTTTGGGCACCTGCTAACCCTGAGTCATACCCAGGCGGTGTTGTGGGGGATGTCTGACAGCAATTTAACAGTGTGGGCAACTAGGCTACGGCTCTGTTGAGTTTACCAATTAAAATGTGACCTGTGGATGCCTAGGTGGCTGGTTTTCATCTGTGCCATGGCTTGAGAGGGCAGGCACCCAGCATCAGAAATGCTGAGAGAAAAGCAGACAAGGGGTTAATAGCAATTAAGAACATGGCGGCATTTTATAATT
Source organism: Coracias cyanogaster (assembly GCA_033124195.1). NCBI lineage: Eukaryota > Metazoa > Chordata > Aves > Coraciiformes > Coraciidae > Coracias > Coracias cyanogaster. The sequence continues at coordinate 51,758 of JAVSBS010006475.1, read as the reverse complement.
CTTTGTCTACCAGCACTCTGAAAAGAAAATCATCATGCCTCAGCAGAAAGCCTGGCCAGCCTTGCAGGAAGGACCCCAAAATAGAGACAGGATGGTGACAGAATTGCTGTACAGGGAGAGGATGGCATGGCTTCCATGTGCCAGGAAAGGATGCACTGACTAAAAGAGACCATTTCCTCCTGCACTTCAACCTTGATGTTCCTGCTGGTGCTGCTACCATTTCCAGTCACTCAGGCACTGAGCAGAGCTGGCACTTGCAGTGGATGCCAAAAGGTGTCCAAGAGAACAGGCCAGCTGCTGCTGGGGGTCCTGAGGAAAGAGAAGCACCATTTTGAGGGGCCCTTGCCTCTCCCCAGGGCCTTGTAGCCCTAGAGGCCCTGCCATGGTCCCTGCCTCTCAGAAGGGTGGCAGGATGGCATCTGGGGGTAGGGAACAGCACTTCCCCCCTCCTGCCTCGGGCCATGCTCTGCCAGGGTTGGGCACAGCTCCTAACAAACTTTTTATGAATGGAGTCTCTGAGCAAGAGAAGGACTGCACTTAAAAAGTGCATATGTTCCTCGGGTGTCATACCATTGCATTGACTCACCCACCAGTACGTAGTTATAGTCTCCAAGATGCACAGTGACCCAGCCACAAATTTATTATTTCTTGGGTCTCTGAACAGCAATCCCTTTAGCTCCCTGTAACTCATGCTTCACAATGAAGAAAACTTTTCATTTAATAATAATGTAATCACTAAATACTAGCCAATCAATTAAATGTAAAGGGGTGATGATGGTCTTGGGCTAAGAAGGGAAACTGTCATCTGGCAGCATAAGATAATGAAAACAATGAGATGAGGAAGTTCAGAGTGGGCTGAGAGGATTTAGGGAAGTGTTTGCAAGATAAGCATCAGAAAAGCAAAGAAGAATGGAAATAGTTAAGGTTTTATTAATAACAGTTACTTGGGATTTCAGGATGTTTGTGGCAGTGCCTTGGAGCTACTCACATGATTTTACATGGAGATAAAGATCCATACCTGAGACCTTCCGTTCTGTGCCACAGCTCATGAACTGTATTTAGGTTATGCTGTGGTAGCTTATACCATTTCCCAGAACACTAGGTGCTGTTCTGATTATTAGTGCTGTGCCCTCCTTCCTCTTCCAAATTACCTTCCTCGTAGCAGCTCTTTCTGCACCATCAGCTAGCCACAGTATTTCAGGGTCACAGGAAAAAAGGTGTAAAGAAATGTGTATTTTAGGGACCAAAATATTCACCTCAGAAGGCCAATGTTCTCATAACTGAATTTTAGGAACTTTTATTTATTTTGCAGCTTTCTGTCAAAAGGGTAAGAAGCTTTTGTTGAAGGGTAGGAAAGTTCTTATTTCTCAAAGAATGGTATCATTCGACCATACTTCTCTATACTTATGGGATTAGTACTGGTCCTAGGTTTGCTGACACCAGCTGACTGGATCCTGAGGGGAGGCATGGGGAGGGCAAGGGAGGCATGTTGTCCAGAAATAAAAGCTAGCAAGTTGGCATCAGAATGAACCCTATAGGATGCTCATATTCAATGCCCATTGAGCTTGTTGCAGTGTGTGAGCACAAGACAGCAAACACCTAAAGGGATACTGGCCTGACTTGAAAAAGTAATTTCATTTTATGCCATGACACTGCAAAGTAATTGTGCTCAGAATGACTGTTTTTACTGCCTAAATACATTTTTAGTACTTGAGCATCCAGGTGGATTCAATTGTGCTTGCAATTTTGCAGACATTAAAGAGGGAGAGTAAATGACTGAGGCGGGGGAAAGAGAACAACATTGCACTCCTGTGACAGCCTGATACATGGACTAGAGCACAATGCTAGAGCACAGGGGCCTCAAAACCTAGTCCTATTTCGAGCACTGACTGACAAATATTTTACAGGTAGGCATGGAAAATGCAATGCAAGTGCTCTTTGTGTCCTCTACAAAAATAATACTGGCTGAAATCTTCAACCAGTGTAAACTGTCAAACAACAGAAGTTGCTGACTCCAACAGAAGCAGAATTACAAGCCAAATCTGGTCAGCTTTTAAGAGTAAGAACTTCTTTCTTGAGCACCTTTTCAAAAAACAACACGTGATATGACATGAATATAACCAACAATTGAACTGTTACAAAATACATTTTTAAAAGTGAAATTGCTTAAATCCAAAAATGTGATTCTGATAAGCTAAAGCATACTTATAACTTATATATTTTCTGTCCATAACTGTTTACAGAACCATAGCCTTAGCTGATACATAAAAGCCATTTCACTGTTCACAGAAGTTTTCATAAAGAAATAATATACAAGGCACACTAAACACTGTCGGGCCAAACACATTCTACTGTTTATTACACATATTACATTCTTAAATAAAAATGTCACATAACATTTTTGCATAGATATCTTACAATATACCAATTTAAAAAAGAATTATGAAACAGACCAGTAACAAAAATAAATTTTTTCTTCATTAATAATTTTGTAACATTAACATACCACCATCATATAATACAAATAATATTTTTAAATCTTAAGACTTTTTGTACAGCAAAAAAACTGACAAAGTAATATATTTATATATATATATAAAAAGCTTAAAAAAAATAAAATGTCAAAAAAAGGCAGAACTGAGGGCTACAAGATTGGGTACTTCTGTGATATATTAGAAATACCAGAGTAGGCCTGAGAGAACGTGACCGAGGGCATCTCCAAAATGCACTTGTCAGACACATCTGGTAAAAGAAAAATTATAGTGCAAAATGAAAGTCCTTCAAGCAATGTTGTTTGTTTTTTGTGGTATTTTTTGTTGTTGTTGTTTTTTAAATAGGGAGCATTCATACCTTTGTTGTTGTTGCTAAAAAAAAATCCCCCAAACAAAAATCTAAGACGTAGTAGAGAGCAAGAAAGGTTTCAAAGGACAAGAAAGAAAATGGACCCCTTCGCAAAGTGCCTGCATTATTGTTTTTTCAGCTAGATGAGTAGACTTGCTAAACTAAGGCCTTGTTTCTAAAAGAAAAGCTGTCCTGGTTTATATGCAGTGATTTCAAAACCAGGTGTTTAAATTTGTGCAAGAACCTTCACGTAGAGGTATCTTAACTAGTTGAAGCATTTTTTACACTTCAGCTCAACTGCATAGAATGCCAATGCAAACTCAATCCAGGCAATCAAGTAATAGGTGCAGCTAGAAAGTGACATTAACTAGACTGACATTTTAACATAGGGCAGCTTCGCTAGTAGAGACATGGCCTTGGTAACAAAGTAGTGTTTAAACCAGTGTTTTGATCTACTTCCAGAATCTGACAGGCCTGCAGTTTAAAATACAGAGTGATGGGTAAAACGTATATTGCAAAATATACAGATCAGCCCTTCAGCCATCAAGCCTTCCAGGGACTGCACGTTAGCTTTTCATTTCCCCGAGAGCCCAACAATAAAGGCTAAAATTGTCACCTTTCTGTCCATTCTAGTTCACTTTTAGTGTGCACATGCTAAGCCCTCATCCCTCTCCCTTCCCCTCTTCCCTCCCAGTCCCCAGATTTGCAGCCTACTCATTCACAGTACACAGCAACATGTATTTCCCAGCATTGTTGAAAACTTTCCTATAGAAGCTGACATGATTCCTAAAATGCAGTGGCAACAGCAAGTGCCCTCCCTAAATCAAAGCAATAGGCACGGTTGGCTACTACAAACTGTAAGTCAGTAGCTCAGTTTCCTCTTCTGTGTAGGTAAATATGATATACCGTTGTACAGCCACACCCACACAGAGACAGGGTGGAGAACCTGTTTTCTGGCAGTAATATAGAAGTAAGGACCAAAGCACTTTTAAAAAAATCATCAAAGCTTTCATTTTGAAAACCGTGAAGAGTTCCAACTTCAATTATTATACCAAAAATGCCATTAACAAGCACTAAGGAAAACTATAAAACCCTGTTTGAAAAATGACACCTGCATTTGAAAGTTTTCAGGTAGGGAAACCCATTATTGAGGTGATAAAAACAGCCTACCCCTCATCTCCACATTTTTATGTATATAATTTATATATATATATCATTATATATATAACTTATACAGCATAAGTATGTCTTGGACTTTTTCCTCCAAGGGATGAGGAAAGTCTCAGCTTTACAAGACAGATCTTAGTACCTGGTACGCCAGATGCTACAGTCCCTGCAATGCTAAATCTTGCCAATGAACCCAGTGTAGAGCTGTGCAGGAGAAAGATTGCAGTCGTCATCCATAGACTATTAATAAAAAGAGACACAAATGTGACAAAAGGAAGAAGAATACCCAAGCTTGATCTGGAAATGATTGTTCAAGAAGGCGTAGCTTTAAGGCTAATGAAAGACATGCAAGATTTGTCAATGAGTAGTTGTAGTATCTTGGGAGGAAATAATTTTCATTTTTCAAGACAGAGTTAAATAGAGTTATTGTCAAGCATTGTTTCTGTTCTTGCTATATGGGGATCTTTGCAAGTGCAATCCTATCTGAAATCAGCAAAAAGTACTTCAAAGGACTGCTGGGTTAGAGATGTCACTCAGAATATGAAAGCTTAAAAACAGTCTTACTGGATGGAAAGACAGAATGTGCCAAGTCCTGAATTAAATCAAGAATAAAAGCCCTTGATCCACTGGGTGCTGGCCTAAAAACATTATTTACAAAGTTTTCCTCTTCTTTTTGATTTTTAAATTTAAAGATTTTGACACACATTAAGGGAACAGGCAAAGAAAAGGAAACACTTGAGCAAGTTGGATTCTCATCAGTTTTGTCAAAAGCACCAATTATGACCTCTTTTATACACAAATAAACAAACTATGTTAAATAAAAGGAGTAACCTCTGTGTTAGTAGACAGCTAAAAAACTCAAATTGTCTAGGGTCAGGTAAAAATGAGGGAGAAAACCTGATTCTGTAGATATCAGAAAGGTCATAGAAAAGATACACTCAATCACTGCAACTATCGTATTGATCAACTCTATTTTAGCCATACACCCTAGTGATCAATTATCTTTTTTCTCCTGAAATTAAAACAGTTCCAAAAGCAAGGACCTGGGGGCTTCTCCTACGTTCAGGTTCTTCTTCCTCATCTGTGTTTGGTGAGTGCTTTCAATGTATTAAGTAAACATGTGCTAGCCTAAAAAAAAACAGTAAACCCAATTCCAAAAAGTCTGCGAAAAATAAGAATGAATGTGAAAAAAAAATTAAAATGTTCACCTTTGCAGCTTTCAAGTCCTGGAAACCACTTTTGAGTCATCACATGGGTCTTACAGAATAGCAAACCTGTAACATCTGATTGGTCCCTGCAGCTGTTACACATCTCATGATATTGCTTCAAACTGGTTTGCGAAGGGTTTTGGTTTTTTTAAGATTTCCTCCTCTCTAAGTGTCCCTCATGAAGAATCCTCATAAAGTTTAACAGGGACGAAACAATCAGAGTTTGAAAGAAACCCTACAGACCTGCCCTACAGTCTGTTCCACCAGCACAAGACTGGGAAGAACTAGAACATTTAATCAGCAAGAGCTCTGAAATGAATCACAGAAACACAGAAAAATTGATGTTGGAAGGTACCTCTGGTACCTCACCTAATTCAATCCTCCGTTTAAAAAAACACTGTTTAGGTAGACTAGACTGCTCAGGGCCTTGTCCAAGACATTGAAAGAATATAGGATTTCAGACCATCATTTCTCTTCTTCTTTTGCCAAATTATCCAGGTAATAAAATTTTCTAAACTGAGTACTGGCTATTGAAAAAGAACTACTCTGGGATAATGAAAACCACTCTGGACTCCAGAATCCCCCTTTCTGTTAAATCAATCTTTACATGTGATATTTTAGGTTGCTCTTTATCTCCTAAAGAGAAAAACAAAAGGAACAAAGATGCACTGAAGTGTTGTTTTGGTCTAAAAAGTGACTAAAATAAACCATCATGTGTATTCATATTTGATATAGAATTAATGAAATAATACATTTTTTATTTTAAAGTATAACAGCAATGTTTATGTTGGAAAAACTGAATTTTGTTCGGCAGGCCTCAAGCTGGCAGATTTCTATAAGCATAATTTTATACACAGATTCAGCAAATCTGATGAGAAAAATCTTTATACTGATGCTTCCTAAATAATTTTTCATAAGTCAGTTTTCAAAATAGCATCTTGTCATAAAGCATAGCTTGTCTCAATTAGATAATGGAAAAATCCAGAAAAAATATATCAACACTGTAACATATGAAGTAGGTCTTGATCTGGAAAATTCTGTCTGGTTTTGGTCTCCCCATTACAAGAAAATCACTGATGTATTGGAGCAAGTATAGCAGAGAGCAACCATGGAGATCAGGCTCTGGAACACATGATGGATGTGGAGAAGCTGAGAGACATGGTTTAACCTTAGGAAGATAAGAGTAAAGATAGATCTTATTGCTGTCTACAAATATCTAACAGAGGGTGTAGAGAAGATGCCAGATTCTTCCTGGAGGTGCACAGTGAAGGACGCAATGAAAACAAGTTGGAACATGGAAAATTCCTACTTGACACATGGATTTTTTTTTTAATTTTTTTTTTACCATAATGGTAGTCAGACATTGGATCAGCTTGCACAGAGATGTAGAATTTCTATCATTGGGGATATTTAAAACTCAGCTGGATATGGCCCTGAGTAACCAGCTCCAGTTGGAGGTTGGCCAAGACAGCCTCTGGAGGCCCCTTCCCACCTGCATGATTCTATGATTGACTGCTCTGCTCTAAAATTTTATTTAGCTATTCATAAAAACTCACAATTGCTTTAGTTGCTTCCTCTATGTACAGTATTTTCTGAGACTTTTGTCTCAGTTTGTTCCCATCCTATAGTTACATGGCATTGGAAACCACAATCAGACTTTTTTATAATGGCTTCTCTTTTGCAAAAAGGCATAAATCTAGAATGAAAGAAACAAGGTTAAATTTCTCCTTTCTACAGCTGGACAATTTGGTCCCTAACTTAAACCAAATCACCTATTTATGAGTTTGCTTCCAAGAAGTCTTACAGAGAAGATCAGCCTTTCCTCATTACTCTGTTTCTACTTACAGTTTACAAATAGAGGACAACTGTACACTTTAGCAAGGAGACAGGGGCCCAAAAAGATCTAGCTATAACAGATTAGATAAGTTTGAAGTGCACTGGTTAAAATATCTATGAAGAAATAAACCTTGTCATTGTGAAAAATAAATCCTGGAATGTGTCACTAATTACGCCTTTCCAAAATGGAGACTCCTACAATATACCAGATATGGTTCAAAATTTCAGCAATGACTAAGACACTTGCATATGAGCACCAAAAAACTGAAGTCCAGATGATTGACTGAGTACACCATACGTACAGGTGAAAAGTATCTCCCTTTTCAAACAGAAGGGATGGTCCCAAAGATCAAAATTTGGCTTCAGGGTTCAAGACCTGCTACAGAGAGAACCTGAGAAATCTGAGATCTGGTTAAGCCTCTAATCCCCCTTTTCTCTATGTTTTTTAGGCTATTTGGATCCACGATTTAGATGTGGGCCTGCCTCTAGAACAAAACAGTCAGACATTTCAGCATGTTTTTTTCCATGGGGCCCTTGTTCTGCCATATTTAAATAAGACGTCAACAAGACCATAAATGACAACTGGAAGTAAACATACAGACTTACTTGATTTTTTCCATTTTAAATAGAGTCTGTTACTTAAACTGTCTCTTAATAATTAAGGTTTGTAGACTATTGATAGCATGTCTAAAGGCAGGTGTGTTCAGAGTTCAAAGGAGGATATATATGCAGGTTCATAGCCAATGAATATCATAGTGGTGGGTTTGAGAGCATATGCTTTAGGACACTATAGTAATGAAATTCTAGGATTTTCTTACCATTTTTTAAAATCTAATGCACTGACTGGATGCTCTACAGTTTCACACAGCTGAGGTTTCAGTCCCCATTAGACATCTGGCAGGATGCTCTATCTATTCCAACACAAATTGGATTCTAGGGCCCCAGTCCCAGTGGAACAGCTGGGTGGAATGGCCATAAAAGCTATGCAAATACAGAAGCAGAGAAATACGAGATTGTCAGCAAGCAGTGCTCCACAATTTTTAGATGTATACATATACATAAGCATATATATACACCTATAGAGTATAGTTAGTTTTAAATCTTTGGAATAAACTCAATTTTCATTCTCCTCTCTATCTTTCTTTCTTTCATTCTCTCTCTTGTTCTCCCTCATGCTCTTACCATCTTACCATGATGTTAGATCATTGTCTCTAAAAGATGGTTAAATTTTGGTCCATATTTCATGCCATATGGGCCAGACATCGTATTTCCCCTCTGTCCCCAAAGTGTTCAGTTGACAGTCACAGTGTTTTGTGAAAACTGTGAGGAAAACCAGCATTTTTTGAGTAAACTCAATCTCTCACTGGAACCAAAGGTTGCAAAATGCTGAGAATTCAAGTGCCAAGGATCCCGGTGACAGCTCTTAAACATCTATGGATTTTTTTGTTTGTTCTTTTTTCCCCCCTAAGAGTACAGTTTTACCTCCCAAAACGTCAATTAAGGGAAATATTTAACAGTCAATGAGTCAAAACAGTCAAAGAAGGGCAGTTGGCTAATACAGTATAAAAGAGCAGCAACTATTTATGGACCACACGCCATTTTGTTTTGTTTCTAGACACATCTTGTATGGATGGTCCCAGAATATACAAAATATACAACGTAATGACCACCTGCCTGCTTGCATAGGCCATTTTTATGGTCCTAAATGCAGTCTTTGGAGTCAGGGCCAGTGCCAAATAGTTTCAAATGCAATGTAAGATACATTTTTTTTGTTTTTCTTTTGTGATGAAGACTTTCATCCACTTTGAGCCAACAAAATCAAATTATCAATAGGACTGAAGGATGAGCATAAGACCTCCATTTCTCCTTGATGATTCACACAGTAGGCCAAAATCTACCTCTAGGTTAGTAATACTTTAGACCAATCAATTGGAAAAGCCTCACTGCTGTACACAAAATCCAACCCTTCCTTCACCATTCACACCCTTGTATTTTTTCACATAAGAGTGGGCTACAGCATCAACTTAATGAATGGGAAAGGAGGACTCTGATAATCTCTTTACAAAGCTAATGCTGAATGAAGCCATTGTACTTGGAAGAGGTTCTTGTTTTCCCACTCAGAGACTGGAGTAGGATTTTTGGCTTGTTTTTTTTTTATATGTGTAAGATGCTCAACAAACATTAGCTTTAAATTAAAATGTATGCAGGTGCTCTTTACACAAACAAAAGTCTAATGTTTAAAATTGGTTAATAGAAGAACAGCAAGAAAAAAGTAACACAATTCATCTATAAGTCACTGTGGTTTGTGGCTAACATGCTCACATGATGTGGAAGGAATCCTGTAGTCATGCCTTTGTGGCCAGTCCCAGACCGATATCCAGGTGAAGACAAGGAGCTCTGAAGATCACTTGTTCACGGAGAAAAGAGAAAAAATGTTTAAGCTTCCAAATAAGCTTTTAAAGTTTTCTGTTCAACAAATAAACAAGAAGTCCTAGCTATGGCAATAAAGTGAGGCCTGTAGAGATTTTAGGTGCTGTTTCTCAGGGGTTTATCTCTTGGCCACTTAGCCATCATGGCAGCAGCTTCCAGAGTCCCTAGTGCATATGTTGTGCAATAGCCAAAACAAAAATTAAAATAACAACAAACAATAAAAATATAGTCCTCCATAAAGTCTACATAAACTCAGGCCAAAAAGAGGATTTTTGTGTCACAAGTGTCACTCCACAGTCTACTGCCATTAAGGCCACTGGTATTGACTTAAAAGGATCTCAATAGCTCAGTTCTACAAAGAAGAACCAAAACCAAGACAGGTCAAAGTGTCTGTGAGAAGTCTCACACACTGAACATTAGGAATTCTCAGACAAAGAACAAATGAACCAAGAGGTTAATTTTGGCTACCAAACTGGGATTTGGTTTTCTAGGTCATTGTTTTCCCCCCATCTATTTAAAAAGAAAGTTAGTGCTACAAATAGGCAACTTCAAGACGACATATTCTCCTACTGAGTTGCACTGAGAAGCAAGTTAAATAAGCCCCTCCTACTGCCGTCCACCTGCAGGGAAGCCTCCTCCGTTTTCTTTTATTTCCATTGGCAAAAACAAGAAACAAATCCAAGAGGGATGAAGTACTGTAAGCAATTGTTCCTTCTCATTGACTTCACCTCTATATCATTTCCTTGCCTGCATCTTCTCCCATCCAGCTGGGGCAAGGCATAAATAACTGATGGAGGTGTTGAAGTATAATTGGGTGCATGACAGTGTGAGCATGTGGTCTCTGTACAGAGGATTGCATGTGATCAAGTTCTCTTCTTCTGCAAGGTAGCACGTTGTAACTTGAGTTCCACTTTCATCCCACAACACTTAGCTCAGATGACATCCATGCCAAGCTGACTGATACTTAGATGTGCCTCTTCATGTGGAGGGCGAGGTGATCAGACCTGGAAAAACACCTGCAAAATAAAGCAAGTGGGAAATTAAATAAATAATTTGGGAAAACAAGGCTCCTGCTCCTTCCTCCTTATGTACAGGAGGAAATATATATCCAAGTTTAGAGACATTATCTAGATTACCCATGGATCACCACCAAACCCTGTGATTGACCACTGTGAGCACATATGGCCAACTATACTGGCTCTTCAGCAGCTAAATACACTACGCTTCTCCTTTCTCTGGTCCTCTCCTTCCCTCCCTCTTCTTTCACTGAGCCAAATATCAGGGCAGAGTGCTCATCTATGCATCTGTAGTATAAAATCAAATATTTAGTACAAGTGAATGCATGCATTTAAAAGAATGAAATAAAACACGTTAGTTTTGCCCAAATGCCCAAGCAGCACTGGTTTAAAAAAGACATAGGCTTTCTCAAGTGCCCAGTAATTGCAACAAGCACCAAAGTACAATGCCAGTTTTTAAAGCTGAATGCTCATTTCTCATTTCTAACTCCAAACTGGAAGGAGTTTGGAGGCTGACAATCCAATGGGCTACATATCTTTCCCTTTCTATCTGCTGCGAGTACAAGTGGTAATATGTGGATGCTGATGAATGCTGTCTCCCTGAAGGATGTTGAGAAAAGATAAGGTACTATGCTTATTTTGTAAGAGTGAAAATTGAGAGACAGAGAAGGCAAAGAAACTGAGAAGGCAAATCACACAAGAAGTGTGGTAAAACCAGAAAAAAATTGCCAGGACTTCAGCTTTCAACTTGTGTTGTTTACCCACAAAGCCATTTTTCTCCATCTAAAAAGAAAACATAATGTTTTGACATTCTGAACATGTAGATGGATGCTGATGATACAGACTTAGAGTGGTGACCCTAGAGAACTAGTTGAGATTTAAGGCTGGTCTAAACATACAATTAATTGAGAATAAGGGAGGGCATGAATTTGAAATGAAGCATCTATTCTTGATTAACTTCCTCTCTAAAGGCTTATGACTACCTTCTTCTGAAATTACTTAATCCACTTGGGAAGTGGGTTAAGATACTCAGAATAAAACACACTTACTCCAGGAGAAGAGTAACCCCATGAAGAGTTAATCAGGAATTACTATTCTAGAACAGATGCCTTGTAGGAGACATGCTGCAGGGTACTCACAGCAGTAGGAACAGCAGCCCAAATTCAGGCACTTCACACCACCAAGATATTGCCAGAGTGATCAGGGGAATAAGTTCTCAGGAGGACAAGTGCTTTTCTTCCCTGACATTAAATATATACTCCATTTTATCCAGACTGTCAGTAAGCAAGAATATTTTTTCAACTTCATACCCATTAGAAAGGGGATTGAAAGCATCAACCCATTTCACACCCACCATCACAGCAAGATTAAAATATTTATGCCACCAGAGAGCAAACTGACGGACAAGCAGGCAGTGGTTTTGGCTGCCTACTCCAAAGCCCTAAAATGGAGCCTGACTGTCAGAGCAGCAGGACTCAGACACTGTCAGAAATTATTCTACTAGATACTTCAAGTTGAACACTAAAAAACATGAGATTTCCAAGTTCCCTCCAAATCTTGGCTTGCCTTCTCTCCACCCCAAGCCACAAGACATTGGCTTATTTATCTTTACTGATTGCAAAAAACATCTATTATAAATATCACACAAAACCCCACATATCTGTGGCTTTTGTGTAAACTGGTTTTGTAGGCTCTGAGGGCTCCATGAAAAGCTACTTCCAGAACTGACTCTCCTGGAATGTCTTTTCACTGCCCTGCAGATTTAGAGTATAAAAAAGCCGCCAATACTTGTCTGAAGAATATCCAAATGGTTTACTGTGAGAAGCTGGGTAGCTCATACATGGGCACTGAATGTATTTCCAAAAAGCAGTAGTTGTGTATTTTGTATTTTACAGAGACAAGGAGGTAAAAGAACAAATTGAACTACTCAGTAGAAAAAGCCAAAACCCAAAGATTAGAAAAAAGAACACTCAATCTAAAGGCAAACATCCAGAAGATAAACACCGTAAGCAGAGAAAGACGGGGAAAGAGAAGAAATATAAAAATGAAGATATTTTTTAAAGGGTTTTTTTTCTGTCCTGCTGGCAGTATTCCCCTGCTAGGGCAATCTATCTGCATCTACACATAGAGATGAGTGATCAAGAGGTGCATTTTTAAGACAAAGCAACTGCATAAGAAGGCAACTTCTGCAAGAAAAGCTAGATACTCATCTTTTGTGGATAAGTGTAGCTCTGGCTCAAGTTAGCTGTACTCTACTGATCCGTAGCAGCTTACAAGGGGGTTAATACTTTCAGAGTGGTAAAAATTAAAAAGAAAGACTTCAAAATAGGATGGAGGCTGCATTCCTCCATGCTCCTACATGAAGCACAACAAGACAGACATGAATCTGACAATGGACACTCGGCTTTCAAGGTGGCAGGCTCTGCACAGCTAGAATTTTCTAGCCCTAGAGTGCCAAAATACACTCTTGGACCAACATTTCTCTCATCAGTCTAAACTGAGAATGCAGCATGCTCTGGCTACAAGGGCTGCCAAAACAAAACAACAGCTTAAGCGGCTGCCAAAAAGGCATGCACCAGCTGCCACTTCAGTCTAGGGCTAGTCATAAGACCACCACCCAAGAACAGCTTTTCTTCTCCAATTCTCTGCTATAGATGCAACCCAGGAAAAAGTATGCTGAGTCACAGCACAGCAACATCTGTTAAAAATATGGATTCAATACATTGTTTCACATCAATATTGACAGTATTAATATGTAGTATATTTTTCACTCCTATAATATTTTTACAGCTAATAAAATGGTACCATATTTGCTAGTTCAGAGATAATAAAATGGTACAATACTAATTCTTCACATTCTCTTGCTGACTAATTTGGCTAGTTATCTCTTGGTAAGGCTGGTGGATGAGGACATTTCTCTTCAACAGTAAAACAGTCCCTACAAAATTTTGTAGCTAAATCACACTGTCAAAAAAAGCTATTGATCAGTGGACACACTTTTTTTTCCTTCTGAGACTAGAGGCAGCAATGGAAGGGGCTCCACAGAATAAGCTATCAAGGGAAACTCCTTTCTTCACAAATTAAGAAATAGCAGCTTGCTGGTATTTAGTCCTGCCCTTGAGACAAGACCTTGCTCCACACTTCTGGCTCTACACCTCTTCTAGTTCCAGACCAGCTCCACATGTTGTATGTGGGCCCATCACAATTTTCCCCAGTCCAGTTCTTCCTAGAAAGGACAGTTTATGCTAGAATAAGATATCCTAATTCTGGAAGTCATACAGTGATCCATGATACATAAATTCCCTGCTCTCAAACACAATTTCTTCCTTTCTCTTTTTGCTCTGTCTCCTTAGCAACACAGTACTGCTTGGCACTGAAGCCTCTGCAGGAGAAAGAGGGAAGATAACTGATGAGAAGAGAATTGCTCAGCCATCTTTCTTACCAGCTGTGGATTCTCCACTGTGGGATGCATTCACTCTAGCTAAATGTGCTTTTACCTTGCTGTCAAAAAGGAAACCACGTGTGTGCACACAGAGGGGAGTATATACCCAAAAGTCTGGCACTAAGCTGCCATCTCCTAAACACATATTTATGCAGAACAAGTGAGTACCACTACTCCATCATCCTCTTCCCCTTGGAGGGCTGAGGGCTTACACTGTGTGGGGAACATAACCCTAACCTGTGTTTCTGTAGAACAAAATTTCTGGGGAATGCTGATAACCAGCATATCCCTAGTGTCTGGAAGGCACTAAGGACTTGTATGCTGCTTTCCACACCACTTTAGCTGATTCTCCTTTCTCCCCTGCTGCCACCAAACCACACACCATTTGCAGTACATATGGTACTACTCAAACCAGTGGTAGTTTGCCAGCTATAACTAACAACGTGATCTGTGGGCTGCATGGTGCTGGGATAGGGCTGGGACAGTAGAGAAGAATCTTTTTGTTTTAAAAGTGACCTGTACGCAGAGGACATTAATACTCCTCTGATGTCGGCCAGAAGGTCAGAGACACAAACACATCTGAAAACAGCCTGGGAAGGGAATTGCAGCCAGACTGTGTGCAAAACATTCCCCTCCTTTGCTATTTGAATCACCACTTTAATGCTCTGATTGCCAAGGTATGGCCTTTCCTCTGAACAACAGGCATATGTTTTTGAGCTATCAGTGTTCTTGAAAGAGCTCCAAAAGGCTCCTTAAAGTTTAGCAAGCCAGAATGTCTGAGGGAGCGACCACAACTCCTATCAATAACAGTGGGTGCAGTAAAGGGTAGCAGTTAAAATCCAGATAAACTGTTCTCCAGCTGGGAACCCTGGCTCTAGGAGGAGTGTCTTTAACACTAAAAGTCTGCCTAAATAGCTAAGAACAGATTTAGGCACGTGTTTCAGTGCTTGCTTGAGGTGACATCTGCAATAGGTGGTAGTAGATCTGTGAATGAGAAAAGAAGGAAAAATAGTTGTATGGCAGAGTAGGACAAAAGAAGAGCAGGCACTGTCACTCTACGAGCTTGTAACAACTAAGAAAGATAAAGCTGTCCCCTACTGCCACACGCAGATGGTATGTGCATGGAGTTTAACTGTGCACAATCCCCAGTACTATTTACTTACCAATAAATATTTTTCCTTCATCTACAGATTTAGCTGAAGAGCAGAAAATTCATTACATAATTGCAGTAATGTATCTCTTGACTGCTGTGACTGAGTTGGCTGCCAAAGAAAAAAGCTAAGTAGGAAGGAATAGTATGTAGAGGAAGAAGAATGAACACTTAACAAAGGGCTGAAAGAGACTGGGGAGTTGAAAATACTGACTGTATTCCTTTACATCTCTGCTAAAAATATGGCCTGTCCTGACACAGAAACTCTGTGGCTTTGAGTGTGTGTGT
>JAVSBS010006475.1:6559-26989 GCA_033124195.1 Coracias cyanogaster | reverse complement strand
TACACAACCAAGCAGTGTCCCTATACTCTCCCCAGGATACCTGTCCCTGCTTGAACTCTCTGTGCAGTGCCTTCTTGCCTTCTAGCTTGACCAGCAGGTCTTGACTCAGCCATGCTGGTCTCTTCCCTTCCTTGCTTGATTTCTTACACCTGGGGATTAAGAGCTCTTGCACTCTAAGGAAAGCATCCTTAAAGGTGTGATTTTAAACTTCTCTTTGCAGCCCTGCAGGCTAGAAACATTTATTATGAAATACAGAGAAAAGAGTTTGCTCTCTATTCCCTGGATTTCAAGAGTGGCACTTTAAGAAGAAAATCCTCCAGATTTGGAGATGTGCCTGGTAAGATCACAGAGTTGGCAATGCTATGGGGTAAAATCCTGGCTCCATCAAAGTCATTGGAAAAATGCTCATTAAGGCTTGAGTTTCACCCTGTATCTTTAAAAAATTAAAAGTAAACAAAGACACTGTGATTATCTCCCCATATCTATTTCTTTATCCTTCCTCTGCACCCCACCTTAAATACCACATCACAAACCTATGTTGATTATCATGCACTTAGTAAAATAATCGAGTAGTTTAAGCCTCCAGGCCTCCAACGAACTTCAGAGGAGAATCACAGTCAAAATCCTTGCTGGTATCTCTTCATACTAAAATGTGGTAAAGTCACGGGACTCCTTTTGTCAGCATTACTGATTTAGCCAAAAATTCTTAAAGATACTGAAGGGATGTAGTGGGTCTGACTGAGCTGGTTTTCCACATAGTGGCAGTGTTTTGTGCTGGGAGCTGGAAGGGTGTTGATAACGCACCCGTGTTGTGACTACTGCTGAGCAGTGCTCGTACAGCACCAGGGCGCTTCCCAACATCTTGGTACGATCTTGGGAGGGAACACAACCAGGACAGCTGACCCAAACTGACCAAAGGGATATTCCATAGCATATGATGTTGGCTCAACTATAAAGCTAGGGAGAAGGAGGAGGAGGGGGTGGCAGTTCCGTTGTCCTCCAGAGCAACCACTACGCATCTTGGAGCCCTGCTTCCCAGGGAGTGGCCAGACATCACCTACTGATGGGATGTAGAGAATAAATCTGTTTTCCTTTGCTTCTGCACGCGGATTTGCTTGGCTTTGCTTCTGTTATTATTAAACTGCTTTTGTTTCCCATCTTATTTTCCTCCCCGTTTTTTGCTCTGCTGAGGAGGGAGAGGGGAAAAGGGGGGGTGATAGAGCAGCTTGGTGGGCACCTGGCGCTCAGCCAAGGTTAACCCACCACAAGGAAAAAACCCAAATCCTACCTGTATGCAAATTTGAAGGCCATTCAAGTAATACACTATTGTACTATGTTTTAAGAGCTACTTAATATGTTATGTAACTACACAAAACTAGCACACAAAAGTTTCTTTAGGAAAACAACAGAAACATGCCCTTAAATATCACCATGTGTTCTCATCCACCATGAGTTATTTGCATACAGTTTCAGGACCTCAAAAAAAGTTTTATGAAAGAAACACAAAATATTTCCTTCCTTTTTAAAATCCATTATTTAAAAACTATTCAAAATGAAACTAGTTCTAAAAGCCTCAACGCTTGCTCTAAGACTGGTGTTCCTGGAGAACCAGACAAACTGCAAATTACAACTTAAAAAGGAACTAAATATAAGATTTTTTGCCTGGATTTCCCCTATAAGGAAGCTCTAGGGGCCTAAGCTGTGCAAAGAAATGTGTGAAAAATCAAGTAGTGCCACTGGCTTTTTAAGAGAGGGTTTAAGAACTTTGCTCAGCACCCTCTCTGAGAAATCCTTTTGGGATCTGCTGTTCCCAGGCTGGTGACTGGGACCATGCCGTTGCAGTGAGCAGAGGTGTCACTGCAGGATGACCCAAGGCATCCTTCAGAGTCTGGTGGCACCCATGCGGATGTCATCAGTGATCAGTGCAGACACAAGTCACTCAGAAATGCCAGCAGTCAGTGCAGTTTTCAGTGAGAAGCAGCCTCCCAGATCACCTTGCAGAGAAACTCCAGGCAGCCATTTGTATTTGCTTTGCAGTTTATTATAAAAGTCTGCCACAGCACAATGGGATGCCTAAGGTGGAATACCACATTAACAATATTTTATATTTATATAGCACTCTTCATCTTTAAGGGACCCTGAGAGTGTTACAAGCTACACACATGGCATACCAATGAAGAAGCAGAACCATAATTCTTCTAATTAGCTGAACATCAGCACACAGCACATGGCACAACAGCAAATGTTACCAGTCACTCCTCTTTCTATGGAAAGAGCTACGTGACATTTAATAGAAGCATGTTGCAGAAGGACATTAAGTTTTAAGGACTCCTGAAAAAATGAAATCTAACTAGGCAGGTCTCCTTAACATCCATGCCTGTCCTCCCTCATTACATGCACACGCGTTGTCAAATACAAAACACAGAAGAGGAGTAGCCTGAGACCTGCTGCTTGTTAAATACCCCTACTTTCACACTGGATTCAGCAAGTTACCATCACATGGCTCAGGCAGCTGCTCTGCTGGTGAGGTTACAGAAAAGCTAGTGAGCAGCTGCAGTTCAGCACACAACATCATCACCCTCTTTCTAAGATTAATAAGTTCATTTCTTTTGCAAAAAGGAAGACCAGGCTATTTAATACATACATCTTCTGGAGATCAATGCTAACATCTAAGTGTATGTGCGTGCAACCCATCAACCAGTAAAACTAATTAAAAAAATCAATTTCAGATACTTTTCTGAGCCTTTCATTCCTCAATATACTCCTAATTGATTTTTGTTCAAGAATAGAAAGCCTAATTATTATTTTTATTATTACAAAGGAATGCAAGGGGGGGGCAGTGGTCAGTGCTTGAGTGGTTCACCAATGCTTTCTACCCATAAAGGGAAAAAAGAAGAAAAAAAAAAAAAAGGCATTTTATTCGCAGTTTTGCCACCTGCTGGAAAGATGGAAAAGCCTTTGAAATGGTGACAAAGCACAGGAGAAAAGCTGGCAGGAGACAGTATGGGGCAGAAGAGGAATGTGACAGGATTGTAAAATACCCAATGTGAGAAGGTTGTACCTATTTTTAGATGAGCAGGGATGATCAAGTGTAAAAGCAGTACACTTCCATGAACAATGTATAGCTCCTTTCACCCAAAAAGGTCAGCAGTGCCCTTATAGAGAGATGGCTCTGATCATGTCTGTATTAGAGATGGGGGAAAAAGGTTAAGAACCAGACCCAATGTCCAATCAGTCTTTTTACAAACTTCAGAATTCTGGGTTAGTCCCTTAGCGCCTTGCCAAAGCTTGTCTACTAAACCAGGAGCAATTTCCAGCATGTGGCCACTCAGGATGTAAAAAGAAATGAATTTTTGCAGCATTATGTCTTACACACACAAGCACCTAACACATATCCACAAAGCCAACTTGTGTAGCTGAAAAGTAGAGAAAAGCAAAGCATGTAGCAACATTCAAAGAAATGAAAACTTTCAGTTTTCTACCCTACTTAAGAGGACACATTTTACCAATGCTGAGCAATGAAGGTGGGGAGGAACACCATGCTCTGTCTCCCTGGATCTATGCAAGACTCCTACTGAGAGTGATAAAAACCTTCAAAACACTGCTCCCCTTTCAAGCCCCTTCTCCATAGCTCCTCTCCGAAGGAAGCTCCTGGCTGGCAGGGAGCGGGGACAGGGGACAGACACTGGCGCCAGCCCAGGCACACAACCCGCGCTTCTGCCCCATTAATTGCCAGCACATCCTCCCCCAGCCTGGGCCCTGGGGACAGCAGTGGAGCGGCAGGCCCAGGCGGGCAGCCGGCAGCAGCACCGGCAGCAAAACTACCCAATTAAGCCTCTAGAATATGTGAGTGAGAGGGGGAAGGAAAATGAAAAAAAAAAAAAGATAAGAAAAAAACTAAGGATGGAGTTGCTTGGCAACAGGCGGGCAGAAGCAGCTGTGCAGCAGGTCAGGCTGGTACCCAGGCGGTGGGCTGGCCCACTAGCACCCTGAATCCCATGCATTTCCTGCCGGGGTCTCCTAGTAACAGCCTGTGCATGCCGGGCTGGCGCGCACTTCCCCACCTCTCCTCCTGTTTCTCCCCATCACGCAAGGCATGGCTGTTTGCCCTAATTACACATTCCCCACTGCTTCAAGCTGCCATTACTTTGGTCCCCAAAGGAGCAGCAAGAACTTTTAAAAAAATCTATTCTAATAAGGGTTTTAGTTGCAGATTCAGTGGAGCTCTGCGAGCTCAAAGATGCAAGATAAGGTAGCAGCGGCAGAAGGAACAGATGAAAAAGAAAAAAAATTCAACAGTTCACTGGGTCAGATTTTTCTAGGACCCTGAAATCTCTTCTTTCCCTCTGTTTTCTGTAAGTTATCCCAGAGGGTGAACAATGAAGACAGTCCTTTATGGGATATAGTACATATTTACATAATCTGGAGCCATGTATCAAAGATGTGCTCTTTGGACACCTGCATTTTAGGCCAAGAGTTTCTGTGAAATTCCAGGCAAAATATAAAGGCAAATACTCCTGGCAAAATATAAGACACATGCATTGAGGACTAGAACTGATAAAAAAAACGAAAGAGGAACAGACACCCCATTTTCCAAATGCTAACATTTTAAATAGTTTTGCTCCATATTTTGGCTAATGAAAGAGGGGGTTTGGTTATTCAAATTATTACAGTGCTGGTGTTTTTCAACATTTAAGTGTCACTTGATTTTCTCCCTTTTGCCACTGAATAATCAGAGAAATATGACAAAAAAATTATGCCAACAGGCAGAGACAGCACAGGAATAAAACACAGGGGGAAAATAACAGACATTCCTTCTTGTTTCCCAGTTTTGTTATAGCAAAAAAAGAAAAATGGAAGAAGACCCAAGATGATTTCATTTATTCAGATACTGGATTTGATTTGGGGGTGGAGGCGGAAGGGAAATTGTGTGCTTGGGCAAGTTCTCCCAGTGAAGGCTGCCCTGGTGTCAGGGCAGGGCTACCTACACAGTGGCAGGTATGTGATGTTTCTGAGGGAGATCCCATCCTTCCTGGTGCTTTCTTCCTGTCCTGGGGCTGGAGGCGGCAGGCTGTGCCTGGCAGTGCAGGAGCTCCTTGCTGCTTCACACTGAGCAGGGCTCAGTAAAAAGGTCTGGACATCACTGCTCAGCAAACCTTGATGAACCAAGCAGCCTGGTGTCAAGAGCACAAGGCAGCAAGTAAAGATAATTAATTTTACCAGCTAGGAAGTTTCCTCACCTGGATTTTGGAAAAGACACAAATAATTAGCTGTCCTTAGCTCTAAGGGAGGTACAAGCACCCATTTGGAAACCATCTGGGTCATTCATGCTGCCAGATGAGTGTAACTAGAAGAGGACATGAACGTACTACAAAATTCAACTGCTGGGCTATGCTGCATCTTCAGGGAGAAAATTTAGAAAAATAAAGAGTTTTTCTCCATGAAGCACATTTCCTAACACAAATTCAAAGTCAAACAAAGCCTAGGAAAATAATTGTTGGGATTCTATGGGTTTTGAAAAGAATTAATGATAAAATCGTATCACGTGTAACACACATATAAGTCAAGTTTACAACAGATCACAGCTAAGTCCATTCAAGTTAAATTTTATCCAGACATTCACAGATAGAAATCTTCTACTCAAAGACTATTTTCCATTACAGAGGCCAAGATTTTAGCTAAACTTGTTACACTGAAGACAGCTCTTTTCTTCCTGCCCCTCCCCAGTACACATGCCGCATTCTTCTAAAAACCAAATATTTTCCCTACAACTTCTAAAATAACAAACCGTAACTACACAGGAAAAAGACCAAATGTGGAAAATTTCACTCTGAAGCAGGAAAAGCTTTGCAAGGTTACAAGTGACCAACAACAAGACCTCCAAGTGGAAGTTTATGCAAAATTAACTATAATAGTTCCATGCAGTTACTTATCGAACAAAAGTACATGCAGATGTGCATGCCTATATTTTTATAACATTCGTTTCCAAGAACTAATGCAAGCTTCTAGTGCACTAATGATTGCTTATGGTCATAACAAAAAAATTGCAAAAATGTCCAACTAATCTATTAAGTTCCCTCTGTCAGTGGTAAGAGTCTAGACGTACAGGAGGAAGGAATAAATCCCCACTAAGCCTCTGAATGTGCACTACCATACTGTGAGGACACCTTTCAGAACTCAGCTGGAGATTAGCTTTTATCTTGAAACACATGCTTGTCATCATTTGCTTAGCCAGCACTCCTGAAAATGGTTTGTCAGCATTCACTTTTTGCAGCCCCAGTTTTCATTTCTGGGTTTTGAAGGCCAGACCTTCAGGAGCAAATCTGCCCAATTTCTACAAATGGGACTGCTAGGATTGTGAACTGGCCTGCAATATTTTAAAGGATTTTAATTCTCATTAAGTCTTCTTATCATGTATAAAGCTGATCAATTGAACAATTTTGGTTCTGCAGTTACATGAAGGTTTTGGTCACTCTCAGAGACCTGTAGATAAAGCAGGTCCCAAGCAGCATTCTGTCTTCCCCTTTCCAAAATGGCTGCGCTAGTCTTCGAAACTGCCCTCACTTGACATCCTTGTCTCTCATTCATTTCAATCTCCTGCAGCACATTACTATTCACTGCTTCGCATGTGGTAACCAACTGGCTTCTGAGAGTGGTGTTAGAAGTTTTCTGAAGACACAAATACACTTTATCCAAAACTGCAGCAAAACAGAAAGAGACTATTTTATTCAATAAATTCATCCTGCATTCTCTGCATCATAAGCTTGCCCTTTACCTATCTGTAAGTGCATTTTTCCAGCCATTGTTCCTAGTTCTAATGCAGGCCTGGCTGGTCTCCCTAGGCACAGTTCGTCTGTGCTACACAGTGGGCACCACCTATGCCACGGTGCCCATGGTTCTATTTGGGACCCCACCACCCGTGGCACAAGCGTGGATGCCTCCACTGTATTTAGGCCAGCTTCCATGAAGCCTTACAGTTCAGACACTCCTGCTTGCAAGTTGCTGGTGCTGGTACATAGGTATTCGGGACCATGTCTGCATGGGGTGTGAAAGGCAGGCTCTGGATTAGGAGAGGTCCATTTGGGCTTCTTGCTGCTTTCCCAGATGTGACCCGGACTCAAATGCCCACACTGTGCTTAGGAAGAGCCTAACCTGGTAACTGCTTTTGAGATGAGAGGTAGCACACTTGGCTGTACTTGCCCAGAGCACTTGAGCTCTCCCAGCCTGCTCAGGCTCTTCTCGTCCAGCAAGCCCACCTCAGCCTAAAACAGCATCTCTGAGCACACATCTCTGATTCAGGGTGGGCATGACCTCAAATACTTCAGAAGTGCCAATGCTTTGGACAACTGGCAAGAAAATCATAGCTTCTCATCATTAATCTGCCATTTGTATCCAGTGCAGGACAGCAGCAATACAAAGGTAAACTGGCAGAAAGCAAGTTGAGTTTTTTTTCTTTAAATCTTTTTCTGTGATGCCTATCATTTACCCCCTTGCCAAGTGGCTCATGGGTGGATGGGTATAAAGAAAAAACTAGATGACAAACTGGAGGTGGCTCTTCTGTGCCTTACCGAGGCAGTCTGCCATAATACTCGGAGGTCCCCGCACTCTCCCTCCTCCAGCTGCTGAACAGACAAAAAATATCACTTTCTAGGTCACCCTTGTGTCAAAAATCATCTCTCATGGCAACCAACCAACCAATTAGCCAATACCCATTTAAATTTTCAAAGAGTAAGACTGTCCTGTGCTATTGATTTGGCAAATGATAGAGCAGAAACACGGGACTGAGAATTCAGGTGTTGGCAACTAAGCAATGGATGAACACCACCGGTGTTTTAAATGGCAAGGGCGGCTTTTGGCAGGACCCATCCTGCTGCCGCCTGAGAGGTTCACAAAGTCTGAGGTTTCCTCAGACTAAGCTCTCACTGTAATAATGAGGTGAGGCTCTGGCCTTCCACAGTGAAATCACAACATTCCCCTTCAAATTTGCCAAATGTCTAAAAAGCTTCAAAACCAGAAAGTTTTAAAGAGTTCATGATCATGAGCTTATTTGAATCAGCTTTTTAATACTCTTGTTATGTTTTTACCCCAAAAAGTTAAAAAACCCCAACCCCACAACAAAACACATCTGCCCAATTTGGCAAAGCAACTGTACCCCAAAACAAACCCAGCCCTGAATGAAGGTCTTCCTCACACATCCCTCTTCCCTCAATTCACTTGCTCTCCATTTGAGTGGCAAATCACCACCTGCTTCAGCTGCTGCCATGTGAGCTTCAGCATCTTCCATGTCCCTCCATGTTCCCTTGCTGGGTTGCAGCCCTGCACGCAGCTGGGGACTCGCTACGAAGACACGGGCCTCTGTACAACAAAATACCTTGGACTTTGGCTTTCATTTCTCCCATGCTACCTATACTGTCCTCCCAAACGCTTTTCCCTAAGTCATTATTCAAAATCTTTTATCCTGCAGAATTGGTGTTATGCTTGGCTATTGCTTTTTCTTAATTGGCTTTCTGTTTACAGGTGCTACCACACAAACACTACACAGCAATGCAGCTTTCCATTCATGTGGTATCACTGACACAGTCTTTATTTTCTCTATTACTCCTTTACTTTGTTTTAATTTTCTTTATCTATCATCCAATCTATTCTCCTCAGTTTGGTCTTTTCCAATCATTTCCAAATACTGAACATTTCCTCTTCTATCTCCAACACTTTGGGAAATCTTGTCTCTGTTGTGTTAAATCCCATCTCAAAAACCTTCCTGTTTATTAATGCTTTTTCTAATAGTCTGTGTCTCTTGTCTCTTTCTTGCAAATGTAGTAATTTGTTCTCCTGGAGGGTGGATTTGTTTATTTTAGTTACTCTCACCCAGCACTTTGGATCAAAGAACTACATAATTTAAAATAAGGTATCCTGACAATGTGAAACAAACTCCACTTTGAGTAAGTGCTATCTTGGGATTGCATGTAGACTTGTAACACCTATTTACATGGGTATTTCCCACTTGCTTAGGGTTTAGAAACCTAAATGTAGATGTGAGCTCCCCGAGTGCTGTTTCTCAGAGCTTAGGTTCTATCACATCCTGGTTTTAGATGGATAAAGGAAAAAACCCTAAACCTCCTGATACTCATAAAATGCCAACCCCAGCAGAAGCCCCTACAGGTAACTTTCTATCACTATCCCAGTCTTAAGAATTTCTTGGTCAGTTTATATGTGATGCTTTATCTCTGGCCAGAAAACACCCAGGCCATCTCACACCTTCCCCTATATATTACTGCAAAGAAGGCTAATATGAATGGTTTTGTCAGGAGATGGAAATCTCCTCCAGAGGTCTTTGATCTGGGAGACACAGCCACATCCCATGACTAATCTTTCCATAGGTCACAGGCCAGATCACCCTTTGACTTATTTGCATCCAGACATTTGCCAGCAATATCCTGTTTTCTAATTTAGGAAGTACTGATGACTATATATGGGTTTGGCTCGTTCAAATTCGTTCCCTCTCCACTCTCCATAACACTGGCAATTCATCTCCATGCATATGTGAAGGCTGGATGAAAACTTCTGTCTCTCAAAAGATACAAATGTCATTGTTTGCACTGATGTCTACTCCCCATGAATAACTGAAAGAATGTGCTAGGCTTGGATTCGTGTGCCAGTCCTGGTGGCTCCTTCTTTAGATGTTTTTACCTCACCCTCTCACTGGCAGCATAGTCTTTCCAAACCTACAGCTCACCTCTCCCTCCTGTTTACAGGCCCAGACACTATTTCTCCTCTGAGCGGCTTCTTTGCTGCCACAGTCAGTTCCACCACTGCTCTTAGCTCCTTTACATATGTTTCACTTTAGATGCCCCAGCTTACTTTGAATTCATTCAAATGTTTTCATTTCCCTTTCCATCCAGACAATGTTTTTCCCTTTCCCTTCCAGATTAAATTCTCTCCCACACAGATGATTGTTTTTCCCTCTCTGAAGGTCATCCAGAAGGTGGTTTCATAACCAGTTCAACAACTGATGGGCCTTACAGCAGTGTCCTGATTCTCTTACAGATGAGATGTGGGAGAGTAATGTGGGAGCTGCACCAAGTACAATGTGGGGTCTGACTGTCTCTGAGCTCCCCAGCAAAGTAAAGCCCTAAGAGAAGATCATCTCCAATCTCGAAAGCTGTTATCAGTCTGTATTGACTCCAGCCTAGCCTGGCTCATCATGCAACAGCATGGAACGCCAGCCAGCATCTGTCTGGTCAGCGTTACATACGAACAAAAGGAATGCAACCTCCTTCCGCTGCGTCCCACCCCCAGCTCACTAGTCCATGGTTTTCTTGTTTTCATGCACTGCAGTAAAGCCCTTTGATCTAGCAAGTGTACTTCACACGTGCAAGTTGGGTGACCAGCCCACATCTGCCTTCCTGCCCATGAACCCCACACTGAGAGCTCTTTGTCTGTCAGGGCACTCACACCCTTTCACACAGAACCCGCACTGGCAGACTGCTCTTGCATGACATACTAACAAGCTACCAGCCAAAGGAAAATATCTCACAATCATTTCAGACCCTCTGGCTCAGCCACTGACTAAGCTAAGTGGCTACTAGCCATTGGCGCTACTGGGTGCATTCACTCAGGGCATGAAAAACACAAAGCACCTATGGAGAAAAGGGGTCCTTGCCCTATGCCCTGAAGGCATGCACGGGAAAGGGGGCAGCCCTGCCATTTGAAATTCAGTCCCAAATTTCCGTAGCTACTCCTTTTTGTCCCTCTCACCAGCGGCAGGAGCTCCCTGTGGGGAAACCCCACTGCAGAGGTCAGCAGGAGCAGATTTAATGTCTTGATTGTACCAGCTCTGATTTAAGGCATCCAATGATCAGGTTTTTTTAAGGGAACAGAGCTCTTAAGCAGGGTGAAGGGGCGTGAATGACTTTGCTTTGGGCTCAAATAAGCAAGTTACATAAACCTATCACACCCCTCCCCTCGATTCATTCAGATTGCTCCCAAGATGTAAATGTTCAAAGGTATTTAGACAACCTGCTTTCCATAGAGAAAAATGGGAGCCAGGTGCCTCTCTTCTCTCAGGTTCTGTATCAAAGATGTACTTTAACAACAAGGCTGCATCTAGTCCTCTTCACAAAATGAAATCAGGCTTTCTACACAGCTAGGTACAGCTAGGATGTGCTCAGGTGCAGCATGGTTCTATGGCTGGAAAGACAGGGGAGCTCTTCATTCAGGTTTGTATTCGCTCTTGTTTTTTACCTTCCTGCTTTCCTAGCAACCTACGCTATCTGCTTAGGATGTGATTGGTGGAAATAGGAACACTCCCATAAACTAGTAAATGGTTTAGGGGCTATTTAAACCACTGATGGTTTAACTAGCAAGATCAGAGGGGTAGCTGAACCCACCAGGTGAGATGCTGGGAGTGGGATGTACGAGCACTGCACTCAGGAAGCTGCGGTCTCATAATCTGATACAGGTCTTTCCTATCTGCCAGCAAAGGTGGACTTGCCTTTCTCACCATGTTGAGCACTGCTGTGGATGGGCAGACATATGCACATCAGCAGCACCATGTACATTCTCAGATTATTCAACAGAAGTATCACTGGACCAGTGAGAAATGTTTCTTGCCAATTGTAAAACAGCAGATTTCACATGCTGATGTTACCAAGGGAAAGGTTTTGACCTCAGATACCAAATTAAACCAGACCTAAGGCTGGGTTCAAAAGCATGCAAAACCTTGCAAAATTTTTACTCCAAAGGATGAAGGTGTGGGTTTTGCAAGTGGTCTCTCAGGACTCCTTGTTCACATCCCCACTTACTGGGTGACAAAACTAGAAAAATCCCACAAGTTCACACTTTCTAGGCAATAGTGTCACATCCCTGACTAACTTCAAGAAGAGCTGTGTAAGACCCATCAATTCCACCTCAAGGAGGAATGCAGAGGTCACATCTGAACAGACAAGACTACTGTGACTGCAGATCTCCCACTCTGCATTTGTGCCTTCATGGGAGCCCTGTCACCTGCTGGAAGGCCTCGGCTGGGACATCCCCACGGACAGCCCTGGCAGGGGCCAGCCTCTCAGTGGCACTGACATTACAAGCAGCCTCTTCACCATGTTGCTGCAGATTTTAGAACAACTGCACTACTTTCACTGGCTTTCAGATCACTGGATCACAAGCGAGGTCACTCCTGGCAAGGTGGCTATCCCCCAGTAAAAGCACTAGAAAGTCCATTTTAAAAGATCAAAACCAATATTTTTTATGTCTTAATATGATTTATACTTTAGACCATGTAACTTTTATGGGGCTCCCTAGTATTTGATGGATGCAGCTCTCTTAACAACCCACACATTTGTTTGATTTACTACACTGGTCCAAGACATTATTTTCTACCTTGCAAGAACAACCTCGCTTCTAGGAATCTGCCTGCATAGTAAGAATGTGAATTAAATGTGCAGTTATTGTAAGAGACCACACATTTTACAGTAAAATAGAGATAACTGATTACAGCAATCCCTCTGGAAACAAGAATAATCACATGATAAGACAGTGCTAATGGGAATTTATCATCTCTCATCACATGTGAAGCTTAGAACAAAGCAGCAACACGTGAAAACTGCACAACTATTACTGCCAACAAATACCAGTCGTAAAGCTACTGGGGACTATGAACAAGTTGCTAGGAGAGTGGGGATCCTGAACAGCCAAACCTAAGCCAATTCGGCACGCTTCAAGAAGCTTACACAGCGGAGCTTATATGCAACATTAGTATATCTTACCCAAAATAACAGCCTGACATCTTTCCATACATCCTATTCCCTCTCTACCTACACTAACCCCCATGTCATACCTTCATTTGTTCCCACTGTATTTTGTCACCAGAGAAATACAAGATCATCAGTATCTCAAGGGTACATGCATCTGTGTACCTACACATCTGCATCTACACACATTCTCTCTCACGCACACACTATTCCTCAAACACATCTCAGATATGAAATACATTTTTCTCTTTCCCCATACAAAAGACAACAGAAACCTGTCCACACTATTTTCTATTTGAAGCAACTAACACTTGACTAAAATTAACATTTTTAAAGTTGTCTTGAGGAAGTGAGTGCCAAAAACCTAAACTGGCATGCCCACCATTTTAAAATGAATGATACATCTACATCCCTTCAGTATCCTCTACTCTGCATCAAGCCCTGTAAGACATACGAAACCCCAACAGGTTAATGGTAGATTAATTCCTCCATTCTACTGAATAATGGGTACATTTGCTGGCCTACCAGATTTTTCCACTGCCCTGTTTCATAGATAGGAGCTTGGACTTTCAGAAGATTTTTTTTTTTTTCTTTTCTAAACGAGAATAAAAGGAGATGGTTAAGGTTAGGTGGCAGGAGGACAAGACGAGAGAAGCACCCTACACAAGTACCTGTATGAGTCCTCTGGTGAGCCTTTAAGTGGGAGCTCTTTGTATAAACCTTCCGGCACCCATTAAATTGACAGCGATGAACCCTCTTCTTGTTTTCTGGGGATGCTTCTGCCCCTGTACCTCCTTGTTCACTGTCACTTTGCCCACCTTTTATTGTCCCTGCAGTTGCTGTTGCTACACCCACTTTCACAGAGCTGAGTGAAGTTTTCTTGGCCACCAATTTCAACGTCACCGTGCCATCCACTGCTGAGAGAGTTTGTGAGGTTTTTACAAGGTGGCGGCTGAGCTCTGGAGAGGAAGGGGGAGTTAATGAGGTTACTGCATTGAGTTGAGCCTGGTTGACGGCTGTGTAGCCTTCTGTGGAAGAGCTGGTGGACTGCAAGCTGAGGCACGTCTCAGACAGTAGCTTATCCCGCGAGAGGATAATGTCCATGTTGGCACTTTTGTCACATGTACTTGTCTCCACTGGTAAAAGGATGGGGTCCAGCCGTCGGATATTGTCCTCTGCATCTGGAGATGATGAGGCATGAAGGAAGCAGTCCAAATCCTCACCAAAGGTCTCAGAGATCTTCCGCGGTTCAGTCTGCAGGTATCGCTCCAACTCCAGGCATGTCTGCAGGAGGGGAAGGGAGAGAGCAGAAAGAGAAAACACTGTCAGAGAGAGATTAGAGCATAGCTCCCACCTAGGACAGGAGAACAAAGTGGTCCAGAGCCAGCAGTCATGCACACCAGTACCTTCTTGTGAGATGGTCTCATTTTGGGAGACACAGGGATTTGGCACTTACTTGATGCTGCTCCAAGATACAGTGGGGGAATATCCACATATGGTAGAGGATATTATGTTAGAAATTAAGATACAACCACCAGAAACCATCCATTACATTTTGACAAAAGTCTGTACATTGTCTCATGGATACCAGGCCCTTCCCAACTTTAAGTGCAATCTGGCCAACAGTCACTTCCATACAAAACTATCCCAATGGCCCCATCGCCTGGCCATGAACAAAGAGTCACCTCTCCAAAGAACTGCTTCCTCTTCCTTCACAAACATTAACTCCAAATTTAACTCAGCATGGTTGGTGGGATTCCTAAAACAGCACAATTCTGAAAAGTAGCATTTCAAGATACAAGACAGAGAAAAACTTCCAGCGGCACCATAGCTTGTTTGAAGGGCCTGAGAGAAGGAAGGATGTGACAGAAAAAGGGGACCTACTGTCAGTTTTAGAGGATTTTTGGCACATCTGGTCAAACTGGGCTTCCTGCGTACAGGACACCAAACTTGCACATGAACA
Organism: Coracias cyanogaster; assembly: GCA_033124195.1. Classification (NCBI taxonomy): domain Eukaryota; kingdom Metazoa; phylum Chordata; class Aves; order Coraciiformes; family Coraciidae; genus Coracias; species Coracias cyanogaster. The sequence continues at coordinate 12,280 of JAVSBS010006475.1, read as the reverse complement.
CAAACATGCACCTTAATAAAAAGTAGCTGAAGTTGCAGGCAAAGTGGTTGCCACATAAAAATGTGTTCCTGCATCTCCACAGCATTAAACATCATCATGAGAATGGGGCGAACCTCCTATTTGAATGGACCTTATTATGACGCGCCCTGAGCTAGCCCCAATAAAGCCTCCAGACACCATCATGTTGCCCAGTCTTCTCCATTACCAACACTATAAACTTTTATTGCTTATAGAAAACCATTTTCTGTAGTTTCAAGAGCTCTTAATGGAGTTTATTAGTGCTGTTTTTCATTTCTTGCTGCCTGAAAGGCTAGCTGGTTTAATACTACCAGTGCAAGTTTACAGAACTTGGAGAAAGCGACATTCTAATACTTTTCAGAAACCTCTAAAAACTACTCCTCAGAGAACACTTCTAGAGACATTAAGAAAGGGATTTTAGGCAAAAATTTCTAGTCTATTGGAGCTAGCAACCTAACTACATCTCAACCTGGAGAGTCCATCTTCTGATCAAGAAGCAAAAGCTTCCTATGACTGTAAGAAGACAGAGACTCCTGCCTTCTGGGTACAAAGGTCCCATCAGCAGGCATGTAAGGAGACCCCACTCACAGCTCTCTAGGAGCTGCCAGGTAATTCAGGATTATTACCTTCAATGTACCCAGGAAGCAGCACTGCTGGTAGCAGATACAATGTGGTGGAACAACTTTCAGAGTTCACAACAGAACTTGTCAGTCAGCTATCTGTTGTTTCTTTTTAAAATAATAGCTGATCATAGACCTGAGCTGTAGAGATAGACTGACAAAAAGTAACAGAATGGCAATATATGCAAGTGAGATGTGCTATACATAAGCATGTAGGTTATCTTTCAGAGGCATGACACGGTATGTACAATGTGTAGTCCGCACACAGGCCTGGAGGTGAGACACCAGTTAGTGATTGCCTTAAGCAACCTTTTCATTCTGTTTTTGAAGTGCATTTCTGGGACCATGAGGAATGGCTCTGGCTGGGGATCTGGTCTCTACCCAGATGAATCCTAACAGGTTTTGGGAGCAGCTTTCCAACATGCCCCACAGTCTTTCAGGAATAACCCCCACCACCAGGAGAGGTGATGCTTTTGAATTCCATGCATCTTGTAATTTGGACTTTCTGGCCTACTTAGCCTTCATCCAGTGGGGTGGGAACAGGTTTAGAGGCCTAATAAATAAAAGGTTTCCAAAGGAAAGAGCAAGCATAATCACAAATTTGTGGTAGAAATGGAGAGGGGGAAACAGAGACAGGGACTCAAGGCCATTACATCTGATGACGGTGCCATGAAATTTCAATTGCTATGGGATCAGAAAGCTGCACACCAGCTCCAGGCCGCCCGTAGAGGGGAGGCGAGCAGAAGGTGCTGCTCCTTTAAGGCATCACTACCCCATGACAACAATAGTGGGCCTGACAGTTTTTTCCAGCTTCACCATTAATTTTCCATAAAGAGCAGTTTCTCGATGAGGCCTTTTCAGGCAAAGCCTGATGCTTCAGAAACCTGTAATTATTCCTGGCTCCCCCCTCCTGCAGCCATTGCACCTGTGCCATTTCAAGACACCAGCTGGTCATGTCTTGCCTTCTGCCTCTGAAATCCAAAACCAGTGGATCAAGCCCATATCCCCATAGAGGGGGAAAAAAACAACTCAAAGAAACAATATAATGTAGTCGCTCCCTCCCACCCTCCCCCCCACCCCCGCCTCTCCATCAAGTCAATAGAGGGGAAGAGCCTAGCAACGCTGAGCCAGAAAAGCCCTCCACCTAATCTGCATGGCAGACAAAGCCTGGTGAGGGGTTACAGCCACAGCCCTTCTTTTACCCCCCACCAGGGCCCTACCTGCGGCTGCATTTGCCACCACAGGCAATTTTGGGCAGAAACAAAGCATCTTTCCCCATATGCGCTTCCCAGTTTCTGCCAAGTACCTTACACGACCTTCCCCTCTCCTGGCCCAAATCACCCAGGAAGCAGCGTGACAGGGTTTTGAAATCAGACTGCTTGCTTCACTCCTGCTCTGGCAAAGCAATTTTTGGGCCAACTAGGCCCACACCCTCATCTTGAGCTCTGACCTGGAGAAACCAGTCAGGCTGAGACAACCAAAGTCCCCACTCCAGCCCAGTGGACCATCAGGAAGGACAGGAGAGTTTTTTGGTCTCCATTCCCACAAAGTTATTTGCCAGTGAGCACATTAAAAACTACCATTTTTTTCTGGGAGCAGATGGATATTGACCACTATCCACAGAGTTATGAACTCAAACTGCTGGATTCAGATGATGGTGAACCCCTGTAGATCTCTTATTTCCACTACCAGCCTGGTAGGAAAATAGCCCAAGGATACCTAAGACAGAAGCAAGCATGCTCTTACTATAGTTCAGTTGGATGTCCAGCTTCTACTTAACTGCTTATGCAAGAGAGGAGGAGCTCTGTGTAACGGATGTAATACATGTCCATATGCAACATTAAGTTTGACTGTCTTTTGGTTGCTATTGTTGCAGGCAACTTGGTGGGCATCAAACTTTCTTACCCTGTACCTGTAGGATTTACAGCAATAAAGACTCAAAAAATTGCAATGGGAAGAGGAAGATGGCTTCCTTCACGAACACAAGAAGATCCATAAGATTGCTGTTTGCTGTCAAGCCAGTTTTGCAGGCTAGGGCTAAAAGTGACCCACTACTCCAGCCCATCTGCCCTGGTTAACAAGGTTCACTCTCCTTGCACCGTGCTCCTCAATTTAACCAGTTAAAAGAAATGATGATTCATGTCTGACAAATAATAGGATGTGACTTTGCGAGACCTCACAGAAAGAGACTTGTAGAAAGCCAGCTAGAAAATGAGGGCAGTCTGGCATGTGGACAATCTCAACAAGGCCTCAGTCTGATTTTTCAGTTTTGGATACAATTGCAAAAAGACTTACTTTCCCAGCAGAGGGGGAAAAGTTCTATCACCTGCAAGAAAAGGTGTGGGTTTCCTGCCTACACACCAGTAACTCAAAACATCTCTTTGCTCCCCACATTATATTATCATCTCAGTCCTCTTGGGTACAGGTAGCAGCAGAATACATATAAATTGCTCACCATGACATTTCCTGTTAGTCGTTTCAGGGTTTGAAGTAGCATTGATAGAGGAAAATTCAGTGTTCAGTAAATCTATCAGTTCAGAAAGGTGCGACCGCTAATCTACCTGTATTCTTACCTCTGGAGCTCATCTACTAGAAGTAAAGATTATTTACTAAACACATTGAATATGCTCACCACTATGAAATACAATGCAAGAGAAACACAGCATGTGCTTCTGACAGTAGTGATATGATACATGTGTACCCTATTCATCAGAGCTTACACTCACCTAATTCTGCAGCCAGCAGAAATCAAGACAGTTTTGCTACTAACTGCAACAACAACAGGACAAACCTCAGGCTTCTCAATCCCTCCCTCCAATCCCCAAGACTAGCAGATACTCAGTTTGGCTCAGACAGCACAAGTTTTAGGGTGCTTTTGCCTGTCCAGGATAGAGTGCAACCCAGAACATTCAAAATCCAGATATGAGGGAGCTGGAGTCACCACTCATGATACTGATGTTTGACTTCCAATCTATCTGGGACCACCATCATTATCAATGGGCCATGCCTCAAGGCAGTGTAGGTACCTGATGTCTCTGTTTCCTCTTCATAAAGAATGATGGAGGAAAGACATGCCTGTAGGCCGGGGATCTCTGCAGGAACACAACTTTGGCATCTGGGTTGAGGTCCAGATAGCTCTGGAAAACCTAATTCCCACTGATGACCCAAAATGAACTCTCAGTTCCCAGGATATAAATCTAAACTTGCTCCAATGAATTGCAATGAACTAGTCTTGATCAGCAGCCATGTTGTGCATCAGAATTTGACCCCATACATACAGGCTCTTGAAAAATCACAGGTCACTTCAGAGGCACCTGTCTGTGCTGTGAAGTCTTTACAGCACTCAGACTCCTAGGCATTTTGCACAGCTAAAGACAGGACAATGTAGCAACACCAATGGTCTGCCATGGGCAAAACAAAGTCCAAACACTTACAATGACTTGAGGACAGAAAGTCAGGAAAGACTCCTTATCAACACGTTCACTGGGTTGCTCTGTTTTATTGACGCTGACGTATTTTATAGCATCTTGATTATGAATTTTTCTAGCAGATCATGGGAAGTTCTTACGTGGAAGTGCTAGTTACTTCTAAGTGCCATTTTACTGCAGGTATAATTGGACATCAAGCACCAATCTTGGAAGTTATCCAAAACCTAATTAAGAAGTTGGATACTTAGATCAGGCTGTGATAGAGACTGAAAATGTCGAATGTGGTTGACAAGCAGGTCTTATCTACCAGCTCTGTTTACAATACTTGAAAGGATCTCTTTGCAGCATTAATTTATATGAGCAAAGTAGAATTTTACATGCAATAGTGAAAGTCAAATTTCAACATTATGACCTCATTGCTTTCCACTCTCATGTGAAAAATGGGCCTCATCTCTACCTTTAAATAAGTGTGAAAGTCTCAAAATTGCAAAGGAAGATAAAGCATCCTCAACCGGAAGGCAACCCAAAACAATAATTCTAAGTGCCACTGCAGTTCACTCAAGCTCAGAGTAAACAGCAGCACCAGGTCCAGTGCCCAGTGTCAGTAATTCATTCTCCAGCAGAACAGTGAAAGCTTTGAGCTACAGTAGCACTTGCATTGCTAATGCTAGAGGCAGATACTGAACTGGATGCTATGGGGCAGCCCTGAAGTTAAGAGGAATAAGGGATTCAAAACTCACCTGCATTCCCTGAAATGCCATGCTACCTTTGCTCCTAACCCTAAAACAAGGTTTGAAAGATGCGCCTTCTTCCCACTGCCAAAAGCCTGCATTACTTCCTGAACAACAAAACCCAATACTCTTGCCCATCTATTCCAAGATTGTCATCTGTTCCCACCCAGCTGCCAAAACCTCCAGCTTTTCCTCTTGGCAACCTCTACTGGGCAGTTGCTAGTTGTCAAAAAGCTGCAGCACATCAGAAGGTTAACATTTGGGACAGCACAAAATAAACAGAATTTTAGTATTAAAGTAAGTACTTTTGAAAAATACACTTGGGAAAACAGGAAAATCGCAGTCTAAAATGAAAGAATAGCAAGAAAAAGTTTCAGGCGATAGAAAATAATTTCTACTGCAAAGGATTTAAGATAAAACTCCTAGTCATGTGCCAGCACATCTTGCCTATGTGCCTATAGCTCATTGAGAAAAAAAGATCGCTAAAATCACTTTTCAGGTACAACAATAAGACACTTAATGACAGCTAAATCGTGGTAAATATCTGCATGCATGTTCTTAATCCCTTGTGTATATGAAGCTAATCAAGTTAACTATATACTCAACAAACAGGCTTTTGCCAAAAGCAAAATGCAGGCACACACATCATCACCAAATATCATCTGATATGCAAAGACTTGTTTTCCTGTGGTAACTTCACCATACGCCTGAGCTATCAGGCTAGTCCAGTCTAACACTGGCTAAATGGGCCTCACTAGCCACCAGAGCCTGCAATGGACAAGTCTATTAACTCTTGATCACACTACACAGAACTCAAGCCTCTGTTTGCAAATTTCTTCAATATAATAACAGCCTGTGCCCATCTTCTCCCTTGGTCTCAGACCAAAGAATGAACCTTTAAGGAAATTTATTTAGCTAAAAGAT